>JAUZST010098811.1:0-17500 GCA_034779995.1 Parotocinclus haroldoi
GTGAGTGTGTGTGTGTGTATATATATATATGTATATATATATATATATATATATATATATACATTAATTATCAAGATACCAAGATAGAAATGTCTGATTGCTGCAAAACTAGGCATGCGGTTCGGGCTCAGGTAGATATGTGAATGATGACAGGTGTGTTCTGATTAGACACTGGCACTTGCCTGCTGCCTATAAAAAACCTCTTAGTGGCTACTTTTGGGTAGTATACCTCTTGGTGAGAGATTGTTGACTCATAGACATGCCTCTACAACACACTCAACGACGCATTTCCCAGTTGACAGACTGTGACTGAGGGCAAATCATTGAACTTAAAGAAGCAGGATGGTCTTTTTGACGAATTGCTCGCCAACTGTTGGGAGCAGTGGTTCTGTGAGGGCACAGATGGCACATGGTGAACAGGCTCCATAGAGATCACCACTATAGAGAATCATGTGATCTGCCCAAAAGCACAAGCAGCACCATCCAGACACGCTACACACCCCTGTCTCTGCTCGCTTTATTTATTCTGAAACCCAGGAGGATATATCACATCACGCGTATAATTCTGCATTTTATCTTGGGTTGCTTTAAATATATGAATTTCATACATCAGCTCATTGATTACATATCACGATGTGCATCATAGCAGCTCAGGAAAAAGAGCCGCAGACCCCTATGGGGAGAGAAAATCAATAAATGGCAGGCGCGAAAAGGACGGGTGAATATTTTGTATTAGTAAAAAGGCACTCGAAGGAAGAAAGAGCGTGGAGATCTGGAGCGCGTGTTCCCGCGTTAGAGGGAAGCACCAGCTTGTGTTCAGTTCTTGGCACAGATAGGAAGCGCCTTCAAGTCTTGATATTAATTATTAATCTGAGCCTGATTAGAGATGCCCTACTTTTACCAGTATATAGCATGTGGACGAAAAACACAATTAGCCTCGCGCTAACCCGTGAACCAGCTCTGCTTTATTCTCCATTGCATAGCACATGCTACTCAGCAGCCTCACGGCTTAATTGAGAGAGTCAAAACAAACATGCTGTGCAGTAAGTTTGTTAAATGTGACCCGGCCATAACGCGGCCCATCGAACACAAGCGGCTTTAATTACTCTCAGAGCCCTTGTCATCGTCTTCAGCACGCGCCATTTTAATCTGCTCCAGATTTGACCTGATAGCTTTATGAAGCGGCTTTATTAAACATTCACTGTGTAATCCATTTAGTTAGTGATAAGAGCTAGTTTTCAGTGAACTGGATCTCAGGATTACCTGCTTTATGTTTGTTTAGCAGAGAAAACCATGAACTCTTCCTGCAGACAAAACATTGGCAGGTTGGAGTGTTATTTATTGTAATATCTTCTCAGGGCAGCGTTACACACGATTGGTTCTGCAAGGTGACCAATCAGAAAACCTTAAAACTTTAAATGTGGTGATAAACCTTGTGATCTTGCTGTTATAGTAAATGCTAAGGATGCACTGATAAATCGCCCAGTGACCAGAATTGGCCATTTTTTGTAGTTAATCGGCTTCAAAATCAGTTTTGTAAGGGATTCTGTGTTGATCATATTTAGCCTGCACTTGTGACGCTGGCAGTGATACACACACACACACACACACACACACACACACACACACACACACAGCACAGTGCTTTAGCTAACGTTAATTTAGAATTTAGCATATGTGCATAAGGACCTTTTCCGGTCCCTTTAGCACTTGGTTTCATGACTCTGTGATGTATTTATTTTTTGGGTTTATTTCTTTTGGATTCTGTTCTGTTTTATATGTGTTTGTCTTTTTATTGCTTTGGAAAAGTTCACAGTGCATATATTTAATTGCATTTTACCATTTATTCTCTGGATTTAGTGGTTTTAAGTGTGTTTTTACTGCATTAGTAGTCACATTTGCCTTAGTGTCTTGGCGTGTAAAAGTCCGTCCGGGCCGAGTTGCAATTCGACAATTTAAGGTACAATTTAAGCATGTGTACAGTGACTGACATTTGTTTGGCCGATGTCACAAAGCTGAAGCTTTATTTTGACGACATCACTCCTGTTTTATCCCAACTACACTGGTTCATAAACGAATCCAGTACAAGGTTCTACTACTGACATTTAAATCCCTCCACGGTCTAGCTTCACCCTATCTCTACAGTATAGTTCAGCGTTACACTCCAATCAGGTTTCTGTGTTTCACGGACTCTCTTTCTGTCCCTAGGTCAGGCTTTCCTCCATGGGTGGGAGATCCTTTGCTGTGGATGCTCCCACCCTCTGGAACTCTCTTCCTTTCTGTTAGGTCTATTCAACTATTGAAGAATTTTGGTTTAGTCTAAAGACTATTCTATTTACCTCCTCTATTTAATGTTTGATGTGTCTGCTTATCTTAAACTGTGTGTAATTGTAGTTTTATTATACTTGTTGTAAAGCGTCCTTGGGATTGAGAAAGGCGCTATATAAATTAACCTTATTATTATTATTATTATTAGTAGTAGTAGTAGTAGTAGTAGTAGTATTTTATTAAACTTAACTATTTCAATTAACATCCAGGCGCTTTTTGAGTCTTGGTCCTCCAAAGGTTTCTTTCTTCTACATTCACGGAGTTTTTCCTTTCCACTGTCACCCTAGGCTTGCTCAATTTGGGATTGGCCTTTTAAGTTAATATAATATTGTAAAGCTCCATTGCAAAAAGCGGTATTTAAATAAATTTGACTCGACTAGAATTTGACTCACAGCTGCACTTATCTCTTTATAAAGCAGAATTCCTATCCATTTGAATGGAGGCTCAACTGTTTGCTGTTAAAGTAATAAACTTTTAAGTTATAAGTTTTTCTGTGCATTCAAACTTATTATAACCACATCAGGGTCGAATATTGTCAACACGATGGTGAAACTCGTAGATTCTGTAAACTACAGAACTGGTTTACATTTTGCTCATACTGCCCAGCAGTACTAGACTGTTACATTTTAATGCAAAGTATTCATTTCATGTCATATTTTTAAAACAATCTTTAATAGATATGTAGGTAGGTTGGACCCCATTTTGCCTTCAGAACAGCCTTAATCTTGTGTGGCAAAAAGTGCTGGGAACATTCCTCTGAGATTTCTCCATATTCACATGATAACATTGCACAGTTGCAACATATTTGTTGTTTGTGCATTCGTGATGCAAAGCTGGTTAGAAAAGATTTGCATTGTAATGGTGAGAAAAGGTGGCAAATGTTTAGGAATGAAGAATATCTTTTTAATGCAGTCCGATTCATTAATTTTAGCTCAGTCATTGTTCATGAGAAGGTGTCAAAGGCTATTTGGGCTAGAAAAGCTCAGTTGGTTGAACGTTGTACACTGCTGAAGCTTAATATCATGCTTGTGCCTTCAACGTTGCACGATGGTGGCGGTTTAACCTCCTTTACCACAGATCAACTTTCCACACATATTGCATTTTGCCTTTTTGTTTTCTCTCTCAAAGTGAAGCACTTTGGAGTGTCCATCTTCTGCTGATGCTCTAGCATATCAAACATCTAGCATGTCCTATCCTAGCATATCTCGAGCATATCGAAACTAAGCTGTTTCACCACTCACAGGTCCTGCTAGATAAGAACCTCTTTACAGATGTGTTTTGCACTAGTCATGGCCGTGTATTTGAAGCATAAAATGTTTAGTGGGAATTGAAATTCTGTTGTAGTCCAACCGTTACCCGGTTCTTAGAATTTTGGATCCAGATTTGAATCAGATCTGAGTTCCGATAACCAATCCAACATCCAATCTTTGTACTGATTGTTGACTGCAAAGAACCAATCGTGTGTAATACAGACCTCAGATGATATTTCCATAAATGAACAGGGTATTGATTTATATCCTAAGTGTATCCTATTTCTACATAATCTGTTTGCCTACTATATGTAACACATACTGTAATTATTGTTTTTTTTTTCAAACTGATGTTCCCATTGAGACAAATAAAAATACAGAATAAAGAAAGGACTAGAACAGGATTAGGGCTATACCTGAAATGTGTGCGTGTATGTGTACCGTGCTGCCATGTATGAGGCATGCCTCAAAGTTACAATGGCAGCATAAACACAGCAGTCCCAGCGAAAGACACCTGACCTTAGAGACTAGAAGTCCCAGTAAATGAGCCTTGTCCTCTCTGAAAGAGGTATGACTTCTGTGTCTGTCAGTAGCAATGAAAGAGACATGACCTCTGTGCCTTTCTATTCCCACTGTAGGAGTTGTAGCTTATGTGCCTGTCAGTAACAATAGCAGTGCAGCCTTTGTGGCTGTCAGTAACAAAGGAGGTGTGGCCTGTCTCGGTAAACGTGAAGGTGTGTTATCAGTATCATTGATGGAGGTGTGAAGTGTACCTGCAGCAACAGTGATGGAGGTGTGTCCTCTGTGTGCAGTAATGGTGAAGGAGGTGTGTCCTCTGTGCCTGTCAGTAATAGTGAAGGAGGTGTGTCCTCTGTGCCTCTCAGTAATAATGAAGGAGGTGTGTTCTCTGTGCCTCTCAGTAATAATGAAGGAGGTGTGTTCTCTGTGCCTCTCAGTAATAATGAAGGAGGTGTGTCCTCTGTGCCTGTCAGTAATAGTGGAGGAGGTGTGCCCTTTCTGCCTGCAGCAACAGTGGAGGTGGTGTGCATCTGTGCCTCTCAGTAATAATGAAGGAGGTGTGCCTCTGTGCCTGTCAGTAATAATGAAGGAGGTGTGTCCTCTGTGCCTGCAGCAACAGTGGAGGTGGTGTGCCTCTGTGCCTGTCAGTAATAGTGGAGGAGGTGTGTTCTCTGTGCCTGTCAGTAATAATGGTGGTGTATCCTCTGTGACTGTCAGTAGTAATGAACGAGGTGCATAGTCTGTACCTCTCAGTAATGGTAAAAGAGTTGCGTTCTTTGTGCCTGCAGTAATAATGAAGGAGGTGTTCCCTCTGTGCCTGTCAGTAATAATGAAGGAGGTGTTCCCTCTGTGCCTGTCAGTAATAATGAAGGAGGTGTTCCCTCTGTGCCTGCATCAACAGTAAAGGAGGTATATACTCTGTGCCTCAAAGTAATAATGAAGGAGGTGTGTCCTGTGTGTCTGTCAGTAATTATGAAGGAGGTGTGTCCTGTGTGCCTCAAAGTAATAATGAAGGAGGTGTGTCCTGTGTGCCTGTCAGTAATAATGAAGGAGGTGTGTCCTCTGTGCCTGTCAGCAATAATGAAGGAGGTGTGTCCTGTGTGCCTGTCAGTAATAATGAAGGAGGTGTGTCCTCTGTGCCTGTCAGTAATAATGGAGGTGTGTCCTCTGTGCCTGTCAGCTATAATGAAGGAGGTGTGTCCTCTGTGCCTGTCAGCAATAATGAAGGAGGTGTGTCCTCTGTGCCTGTCAGTAATAATTAAGGAGATGTGCAACAGGTAGTAATGGTAGTAACAGGTAAAATCTAGAGGATCTTGTGAATCTTTTTTTGATCGTGGGCTGATCATTACCAGAAGTTGGAGGCTCTTTGATGGAAGTGCATCCGTTGTTAAATATATCCTGTGCTACTGTGCCTGTCTTCTAAGTATGACTTGTTGCTCCCTGTGATAAAGGTACAAGCACTGAAAGATCAACAAGGTGGAAAAGATGCCTTTGAAGACACCCTTCTTGCCCATTACAGCTCTAAAAGTCATGTGTGTTGCATTAAGCTGTTTGTGGAATCTCAGGATGCCACAGCTCTTGGAGCATGCTGCTCCTAAAATAACCCTGCAGAAAATTCTGGCTCACCTTCCTCCCAGCAGTCCTCCTCCGAGCTCTTTATGTGCTGCCCAGATGCAAAACGAGCCCGCTAAACAAATTCAGCACCCGAGGCGTTCAACAAATAAAGGATAAATATATAAATAAATAAACCGTCCTCCACTTCAAACGCTTGAACAGTGACGGTTATTGCTATGGCTTTAGCGATAAACCAGCAGATGGAAAAATCCTATTTCATGTCCCGCCGGGCTTTTTGTGAGTTGTCAGGTGGAAAGATGCTTTTAAACACCTCTCTTCTGTGTACCGTTCTCTCTTGCAGCGGCCAACCAGAAGGAGGCACTGAAGAGCGGCTTCACCGTGAAGGAAGAACCAGAGGCAGAGGAGGCGCTCAGCCCAGCTAGGGGCCCTCCGTTCAGCCTGGGCCATGAAACTCCTTCACTGCCCAGCAGACCGCGCCAGGAGGGGAACATCCTCAGCCAGGATATCAATATGAAAGTGGCGTCAGAACTGCTTATCAAACTTTCAGGTGAGACAGGGATGCTCTTATTGGGGTGCTTGCGTGTGTGTGTTTGCCAGCTGAACTTGAACAGAAGATACTGTTTTAAACTCGAGGCTTAAGATGCGATTCCTATGGGTTGCAGACTATTTGTGTGTGTGTTGGATGGATTAACCGTACAGTCACGGCCGACTTTCGGTCACTTGATGGATCATCGATTTCCACACATTTCTGTCTTTCATCAGTTTGATCCCTAAAGTATTTCGGCAGGATAGTGAAGTAGTTTTGCCATTGCTTTCTCCACCCCTAATCATTTATCTGGGCTTGAGACTGGCGTGCAGCTGTTTCCAGTTACATGGCTGGGGTGTTTTACATACACAAGTTGGCATCACACGCATGTTTTTGGACTGTGGGAGGACACCGGAGTACCCGGAGTAAACCCACACAGACACGAGGAGAACATGCAGACTCTACACATAAAGGACCCAAACCGCTCCACCCTGGGATTGAACCTGGGACCTTCTTGTTGTGAGCCCGGCGTGTGTGTTAGGCCTGAGTAATTCAGTTTCAAATAGTGTTGTAGTCATGACCGCTAAAGCAGATTCCAATCAAGACCAAGTCCAGTCAGAGTCAAGACCGAGACCGGATTAAATTATTTTTTTTTATCATGCAGAAATAAAATAAAAGTAATGGAATAAATGGCATGTTTATTTAATTTACATTAGTTATCTTTCATTATGCATGGTATTTTAAGAAAATATTTTTTGTGCAGGTTATAACATTTAACATAAAATTTTGTATAGCCTAAAATAATTCTGTTTTTTATATTATTCTTTTAGGCAATAAGTAAGCGATGTAACTTTTGGAAGGAAATGATGGTGATTTAGCATTTTTCACAGTGCGTAATGATGAGCAATGATTTTTTGCATGTTTTTGCATGTTGCACCTCGAGTCCTAGAAGTGATAGGTCAGTGAACTGATCCCTCACCAGCAGCAATGAAACATCATGCAGATGTAGATGTGAGCGACTGAAGACTTGGTAAAATCCTGTTTTCAAAACACTTTTTAGTGCTGCAGAGAGCAGGAATATCCTCAGCCTAAGTTGGATAGATAGAAAGATGGTATAAATTGCTAGTTAGATGTTTGCATGGATGGATGGATGGATGGATGGCTACATAAATGATGCTTAGATGTATAGACGGTGAGAAAGAGATTCATAGCATCTGACTGGGTGTTTGCTGCTCTTAACTCCCCAGTATAATTCCAGTGGGTTTTGTGGGATTATGGGTTACATTAGGGTTATGGATAGTGAGCTAAGAATAAGTGACAGAATGATAGTTGGAGACTGGTCCAGAAATGTTACCTGTAAATCCATACCAGTTCTTAACCTTCATTTTTCATGCTACGTTCATCCACTCTTTTTGAACTTAGTTGTCTTTTTTTTTCTCGCCTATTTCTTTTCGCCTACCTCTCAATCTCAAACCCTTCTCCATCTTTCCCTCCTGCGTTTTAGGCAGACACTTGAGGGTCAATTCCTTTTCATGTCGTGCAGACAGTTTGCTTTTCATGCCTAGCAGTTCTGTGCCAAAACAAACCTATCGATTGCTCTTTCAAGGCCAATAGTTCAATCTTTATCTGAACTTTAGAAGATGTGGTGAATGTATTTCAACTGCTTTGTCTCACACTACCAGTTTATTATAGAGAAAGCAGACTTGCCTCTGTCTTTACTGAGCAATATATACAAATATAGTCAAACATTGTACAGCGCTGTTGCTGATGGTGTAAAACCGTGTGTAAATGAGACCAAGGGGAGACCGTAAAACAAAAGAAATGCGGTGTTACTAGACTGAAATTCCACCTTTCATAGCATAGTACAGTAGGGAAATGAACACAGCAGGAAACTGTTAACCACTGTGTACATTACCATCCATTCTCCTGCAGTGTGTCATTGTCAAGAGTATCAGGCCTTTAGCCTGAGTTTGCTTTCGGCTCAGCGACATGACATGCATATCTTTGAGTTTTGAGTGCATTATTTCCTTCTAAAATAATTGATCCAATTAATCTCAATTCACTTTCCTAAGTAATTCCTATTTAGTTTTAAGACATTTTCACTACAGTCAGATAATATTTGTTGTATGTACTGACATCTCAGACCCTGTGTATTTTAATGACAATACATTCCAAATAAAATACTGTATCACTATGATCACTATTATTTATTATTTTTAAAGCTGCTTGGATCATGGAAAGACCTTTGTCCATCTGTCCAACTCTTGCTGCTCTGTGACTTGTCTAAGGCAGTGTCTTTCTGTGTCGATAAAGGAATTGAAATTAAGTTTCAGTATTGTTCTTAACAATAGAGATTGTAATGAAGCAGCTTTACAAATAGTTGAGCTAAAGCAGTTCAGCTCTAGATTAGCGCATAAAGCCAGTCATGACTGAAACATTAGGAAGAATCCTGCAGAGAAACCAGTCTTACCGTTCTGTTTGAAATGTTTCCTCATTTTTGTGAGCAGTATATATCCAAATATAAAGAACTGCATGCGGGATTGTGTAGATATTTTGTTTGGTTTTGTCAAACAACGCTCTTAACATCAATGGCTATTGCAATGACAGACACAAGATTACGTATATAGGTCGGGCCACTTTAGAGTAATCGTTTAACCCAATGCTTGTTTTTGGACTGGGAGGAAACCAGGGTATGTGGAATAAACCCACCCAAACATGGGGAGGATATCCACACAAGGTCCACACAAAAAGGACCCAGGTTGCTCCACTTGGGATCGAACCCAAGACCTTGCTGTGAGATGACAGTGCTGCAGACCGAATTGTCCATACGTTTAGTATAACAGAGGCCTGAGAGAACGAAAGTTTTGTGGAACTGTACCGGTTTCAGCAGCCGGTATTAGGTTTGGAAACCTCTGGGCATCCAGGTAGGGGGTCTGGTGAATGTCTTCATGTGTTGTGGTAATGAAAAACTAGGTAAGATATCAAGTTTATATTTATGACAACGTTAAACCGTGCGTATAGCCTTTTAATAATAGCATTTTATCACAGCTGGAATCAAAGTCACACTTTGAATTAGAGCTCCTGCTTGTGATCTGAGCAAAGGTATCCGAACTGAAACTGGTGGCAAAAGAGCAGCTCTGAGGGAGGTCCAAAATCGGGTCCGGAAAGAGGACTAGGGCTGATACTGGAAGAAGAGCTCAGAGAGAAAACCGAATATGTAGTTCTTAGTGTTAAGAACGCAGAGTTTCTAAACGAGCCACAATTGTGTCGAGTGCGGCATGAGGCTCTGGCAGCACTAATAATAACAGCACAGTTAGAAAGGGATGAACACAGTAGCGTCTGATCGTTAAAACGCTTTGGGTTGCCGTTGCCTTTTTTAGCACAAACAATAAAATGTGTTAAATATGACTGTTGTTGTCATCTCTCTTTTAAGGCAGGTATTGGAGCCAAGTTAATCCTGATCTATCCGGATAAGGTAGTTCACTGCAGTAAGTTGTGCATGGTCATAATACACCACCCTCTAGCAGGTGTTGTAAGGTGGTGGATTTGTAGGAAATGACATCGGAATGAGTAAATGACCACTCGCGTGCAATACGTGATATTCAATCATGCAGCTCTGTAAAAACGGCACATAGACCATCAGTGTGAGATTCTGTTAGATCAGGATGCAAGCATGATGTTGTTTAAGAAAACTTTATTGAAAACACCAAGCAAACATGTAAAGGCTTTTACACAGTTCAGAGTTAAGGTCAAGTTAGGTTCGGTTTACAGGGGTGTTCAAAATACAGAGAGCAGAGTAAGAGAGGCTGAGAGTTTAAAGCTGTATGGTAAAACAAGACAAGATTGCTAAAAAAAAAGTCATAATGTGAAGGAAAACAGGGGACTAATGTAGAGACGCTAATGGGGAAAGTAAGTGGCCGCTATTCTCAATGTAATTGGAGGAACTACAAAGCCTCTAATGATCACAAATGACTTAGCATATATATTTGTAGAATACAATTGATTTCAATTAACTAAAGCAGTGTAATCATTCTGACTGGATGCCTTTTTGCAACAAAAGTGCAGTCTTAGATGCTCCAACTGCAGAAATTTATGCTTTATGTTATAATGTGGTACAAGTGAGTGTTTACACACATTAACTCAAAGAGCGGAGCTCAGTAATTTAAAGGGGTGTCCAGAAACTTTTGTCTATGTAGTGCGTCTAGGCCTACAGCCTCAAATGATCAGGACTACACAAACAGTGGAAAAGAAAACTCTCTAATTATGACCTTATATAATACTACTAATACTAATATGACAAAATAATAATAATATGACCATAATGATTATAATATTAGTAGATTTATACATGAATAAAACATTCAATATTAGGTTAAGCATTGGAAGGTAAATACAGTGATTTAAATAGATTGTATAATGAAAATAAAATATCATTAATAAAATACAGAATATAATAATTTAAAGAGAGAGTACAATACTATAATGTAATAAACTAATGTATATGGAACTTTAGAATAGTTCCAGGAGCAGGAGCAGGGGATTGGACGTTGGTGTGCAGACTGGACACCTTGGGGTTCAGAAAGATGGCTCATAGCGACGACCAGGCTGAAGAAGATCTTCCTGGAAGAAGATAGTGGAGGTTTTCCATCTTCATCAGGAATACTTTTAAGCTGTTTTGTTCCATTGTGTCAATGCTAGTGTAAACATAAGCTTAATGCCTATGCTGTTTGGCTGAGTGTTCCTGTAGGATAACCTGATCAGTTTGCACAAGGTTACATCATTTGCTGCTCAATGAGAGCTCTAAGGGTCAGGAAAAAGAGGTCAGATCGCTAGATACTCATCTGTCCTACCAGGTTGAACGACTTTGCTGCAAATTGTCTGGCACATAACCTGCCTGTGGTGCTGTCCCTCATTTTTATCACTTTATGTGATAATCAGGAAACTGTGTGGCCTTTTTCCTGTGCTGACCAGAGCATTGAACGAAGAGCTTTTTAAAGGTGACCTGATTAGGAATTGTTCCACCTGGATCTCATTAGGAGGTCCAGCAAACCTGAAAACCGCACAACACAAGTGGAATTTCAAGTTTTATGGCTTAAATAAACCAAAGCACCCTATACTGAATCAAAACACTTACAATTTTAAAATGTTTATCTGCTTTAACGACTATGTACAGTAGATACATTTGGCTGTATACTGGCTGGATGGAAATCCGTACAGACGTGGTGTTTGATGGCCTTCCCTCAAAACAGAAACTGGTCAGTGGCGCTCCTACGCTGATATTCATCTTCTCCCAAAACAATATTTGGTTAGTAGTGCTTGCATGCATGTGCTGAGAATGGTCATCCCTCAAATTAATTAGGTCTTCGTGTCTTCTCTTTACACTATAGCTGGTCAGTGGTGCCTTTACATTGAGTATGGTCTTCACCCATGCTAAGATTGGTCAGTGGTGCCTCGGTGCTTGACGATATTCCTTTACTCAAACAAAATCTAATCAGAGGTGTTCCTACAGCAAGAATGGTCTTGTCTGAAAACTAAAAACAGTATTTGGTTAGTGTACCTATTCTGAGAATAGTCTCTTATAAACGATAATTAGTCAGTGGTGCTGAGGATGGTCTTCCCTCAAAACAATATTTGCTGAGAAAGTTTCATTATCGAAAATAATATCTGCTCAGTGATGTTCTTATGCTGAGAAAGATCCGTAAACAAAGCAATGTCCATTTATTGGGTCCCTATGCGGAGAATGATCTTCGACTAAATCATCATGTACTTATCCAGAGCATCTTGCAACTGGAAACCTATAATAAAATCAATTGTAGATTAAGTGCAGCAACAGTGGCAGCTTGACCGTGGTGGAATTTGAACCCTGGATCTTCTGTTTCATAGTCCAGTACCATAAATGCCAGGCTACCATAGAACACCACCCAGAATATTTGACTAAAATATTTATATTTGGTTTGTCTTGTTTCAAGGTCAGTGGTGTGCCTATGTTGATAAGGTCTGCTGTCCTAAAATTTGTCCCCCAACCCAAATAACTTCAGGTCAGTGATGCTGCTATGGTTAGAATGGTCCAAAAATCTGCTACCCGGGATCCATATGCAGTGAAATGTTTCTTTACCGAAACAGCACCTGGGCAGTTCACTCCAATGCAAATAATGGTTTTCCATTTATTTCCATTATCCAGACAATGTTTTGGGCTTCATGTTCCTATGCTGGGAATGCTTTGACTACTGAGACAATTTTTGGTCAGTTGAAGTCCTCTGGTGGTCCTTTTCAGCTAAAAGACAGGGTTCAGGAAAGATGTACATTACTTTCAGATGAGGTACAATATAATCCATGAAAAGACATGCAGTTAAAGGTTAAAGGACTTTCCGAAGAGTTCAGTGCTATTAGAGCTGGTCCACCTCATGAGTGGAAAACCAGATTAAGGTGCTGGTGAAAATGTTTCCTAAATATGCTTTGCATAATTAAAAAAATATGCTGATCAAGCAAGTCAGCAATTATAGGATACTACATCATCATGAGTTACAATCAATAAAATGTCCTGGGTAAAAAGCATTTGATCCCTTTACCTCCAAACCATCGTGAAATTAATTTTCCATTTAGTTTGAGTCGACAGGACAGGTTTGTTATAGGGAGAGGAGAGTCTATTACTGAGAATGATGGAGAGTGATTCAGTGCAATGTGCGTGTGTATCTGTGTGTGTGTGTGTGTGTCTGTGTTGTGTGTGTTTAAAATCTGACATGCTGCTTTCTTTTAAAAAACCAAAGAGCCTAAATATTTAGATTTAGGCTACCGAGGTCAGCTACTGTAATTAACTGCAGAAAAATTATCTCAAAAGAAAGTCCCTACAATTATATAAAATGCACGAACTTTGAATGTATCTGTGTGTGTGTGTATGTGTGTGTCCGTGTGTGTATGTCCGTGTGTTCTCGTGACCTCTTGGTGTTTGTACAATGACTCAGCTCCCCGATACAGTGCACCCCTATACATGTATGCAGTCGGACCGCCTGGCCCTGGGTCTCCATCTCGGTGTGTGTGTGTGTCTGTGTGTGAGAGAGATGGAAAGTGAGTCAGCGAGTGTGGGAGAGAGAACGGGCGAACAGCAGTAAACGAGAACCGCACAGAAAGAAACAGATCTAATGGACTTATTTCATGTGTGTAATCCCAGGGTCAGCATGCGAGGCCTTTTCCTACTGACAGAAAGCAGCAACAGTTTAGCCTTTAGTTTATTTCCAGCTTAGAGTAAGCAGAGATTGAATCATCACACCAGAGAGCTCTGAACTTTCAGCCTACAACACTGAGGGACAGCTTGGTAACGGATACACATTCATATGGAGTTTAATCCGACTTTGCTTCTCTGACGGCGTCCATCCTTTATTATGAAACAGGTTTGTTATTGAGGTCCGTAACTGAAGTCGGTCTAACAGTCAGCATTCCAGTTTAACCAAAGGTCTTGATGTCCTCGCTCTCATCCAGTTTGTCTACAGAGAGTTGTCATGCTGATACAGCAAGGTGTGGCTACAAAACTAGAAAACATAACATAAGGTGACATTACAGAGAATTCCCTTTTATTTTAAAATCAGTCCAAGACGAACAGTAGCCATTAGTGGTGTGAGCCACTGAAAATGATATCTTGATATTTTTGATTGTGAAACATAAATGTTTAACAACATATAAACATTCGCAAGAAGGATAAGTGTACACACACACATACACACACACGCACACGCACATGTTGCGTCCCCCATAGCCAAATTCCAAGAAACCGGTACTGTGGACAACCCGGCTACCGACGAAGAATCCTCAACTATGGTTTTGGCAGCCACTGTGAAAATTCCACGATGCAGCAAGCGACGTACCGTAGCAGAATGTGGTGTCAGCCAATCATTCCTTTGTATGGATATTTTACACCAGTTAAAGGCAGCCCTTCAAAATCCATCTGCAGCAGAAACTGTCAGAGGATGACCCTTATAGATGTGTCGAGTTCTGCACCTGTGTGTTAGACCAACATCAACGGGATCCTGCATTTGCACAGGCCATTTTTTTCGGTGACGATGCCAATTTGTATGTCGATGGTGAGGTCAAATGCCTGAATGTGAGGCTCTGGAGTGAAGAAAACCCTCACTGGATGGCAGATACCAAAGTCGTCGGAGATGTAATGGTTATGGTGGAATATGGGGCACCCATGTAATTGGACCCATTTTCATCAACCAAACCCTAAATGCTCAGCTTTACCAGACAGTGCTGTATCAGGAAATAGTGTTGCTATCCATTCTGGCCAAAGATGGCAGCTTTCCCCTTTATTGTCATCAGGATGGGGCTCCACCACACTCCAGAGCAGGTGTTAAGATCAGTGGCTGGATTTTCATTTCCCTGGTCATTGGATTGGCCGTCGTGGACCTGTGGAATGGCCGCCCAGATCACCAATCGACTTTTGTCTCTGAGGTCATCTCAAACAAATTGTGTATGATGAGAAAATTGACAAAAAAAAACCCCATCATTTTCAGCACCACAATTGTGGAGGCTAACCTTGGAGCATTTCTCAGATTCTTATGTGGGTTCATAACGACTGTAGGCCATGTTTTAGACGTAGCCCAAAAGATAGACTCCCTCGCCCATCCTAAAGGGTATTTGGATGAAATCATGCATGAAACCATAACAAATGGCTTTTATTCCAAAGAGGTTAACCAATGTGTTGTTAACCGCCAGTGCGATTCAATCCTTACTCACCTTAAAGCTGTGTTGTGCTTTACACATTTTGCAGAAATGTGTAAACCTTTTGAAGATTTTAATCATATCCATTCCTGTTAATGAATCCATGTTGCGGCCCCACCACTTGTGGTTCTCATTCCCTTCGCAATAAGTCTGCAGAAATAAGCAAATTATCGAGTTTATTTTGCTTCCTTGTCTTATTTATGTGCATTTGGAATTGCTACTCACTGAACATGAATGCAAACGACATTCTAAACAGAAACACAGCTGTTCACTGCCATGCATTTCCACTGCTTCAGATCCAGTGTTAGAGTGCTTTATGTCATTCCACTTGACTCTTGATGTTGTGCTTGAAGGCTTGTTTGAATCACTCCCTAACTCAGTCACTCCACTTAATCTGGTTCACTAAGTGTGTTTACATGCACTTAATAATCCAATTATAATCTGATTCCTGTAATTACCCAGTTACTCAAGTGGTCATGTAAACAGCTTATCTGGTTTTCCACATCATAATATGGTCTGGAAATATAAAGAGTATAAAATGTGATCAAGAGAGCTGGATTTTACTTCAGTAATTGGATTTTCCAGCGCATGTAACCTTTTCCCCAGAATTTCAGTTAGTTTGTTTAGTCTGCGCTTGCACCCAAGTACAACCTAGTTGCCTGTTCCGCTTATTGTAGTAGAGTTTTTTTTGGGCCTATGGCATATTATCACAATGTAGTAACGTTTGTAATTACGTGTGCGCTTCTCTGGGAGAGGCGAGTGTGGATGAAGAACCTGATGATAAATTATAAGATTTATAACACTGCCCTGAACCTCTGAACTGATAAGTGGATTGAATTTGGCAGATTAACTCCTGGCACCCTGATTTTAAACCACGTGTGTTAAGTAACTTGGCGTGAATTTTGCACACCAACGACGTGTGTGACATCCATATTCTGTGCACTCAGAGCCACAACAGCATTGGCTGCCTGTGATTGATATGGGGGAGCAAGAACTGTCTGAATTGTTGTACTGCGCACACTGAGACTCAATCAGTCGCAGTCAGCCTTCGTGATCATAAGGTAGGGCAGACTATGAGATCGATCAGCGACTGGAGCTCTCGCACCACACCGTCTATCAATACCCAATACACAATCGCTGCATCTCATAAACACAGGACTGTATATGTGAACAGACAGACCATATGATTAG
The DNA here is from genome assembly GCA_034779995.1 of Parotocinclus haroldoi. Classification (NCBI taxonomy): domain Eukaryota; kingdom Metazoa; phylum Chordata; class Actinopteri; order Siluriformes; family Loricariidae; genus Parotocinclus; species Parotocinclus haroldoi. Next base: position 16,105 of record JAUZST010098811.1, read on the forward strand.
GATGGAAAAGTGTACAATTAAACTATACGCTGCATTGTACACGCTGCCTGAAACGTTTGGGTCTAATTGTCGACTGCCTGGAAAATCATGTCTTGGTCAAAACCCAGCTGCAATTTTGAACTGTCAAAATCAATGAGAAAAACAATCATGTTTCATATTCACGTACCACAGCTTCAGCTACTGTGAATTACTGTGAACTGTTTGTCCTGTAGTAAACATGGAGAAGAGTAATATAGCGGAAAAAGTCATGACGACACCAAAATAATTGCAAGTTCCATGTGAGGAAACTTCCAGTTTGGGTCCATATTCAGTGTATTAATTCCTTTGTGAACCAGGATACAACCCTCCAATTGATCTGTCCTCCCCAAGACAGTTTTGGCCACACTCAGTGTGTAGGATATGAGGTGCTGGAAGCTCGGTACGGAGCATGTGTGATACGAGAGTGATGTGTGGTGTGTTAAGCAAAGAGAACGTTCCATTACTTCAGGTGTGTTGCTGGATTATTCAACAGTTTAAAAACACGACAATAGCGTATTTTCTCAGGTCTATGGCTAAAATAGTGTATAAATAGTATATAAATATAGCGTCCCTACTTCGCAGATTTTCGTTTATCGCGGGTGGTCCTGGAATGTAACCCCTGCCATAAACGAGGGATCACTGTATTTATTTATCTTGTAATCATAGTAATAATAACACTTTTTACGGCTCAAAGCCCTAACTGAGCAAGGCTAAGTCAACAGTGGCAGGGAAATGCCCCAGATGTTATAGGGGATAAACCTTTGGAGGACCAAGAATCAAAAGGGGTAGTCAGGATGCTAAAGTAAAAGTCAACTAGTTACTAAATTCATTGTAGCAGTTATCTTAACAGAATTGAAATATGAAAATTAGAAAGATTTAGAAAAGTTAAAATAGAGATATTTTTTATATCAAACCATTTGGCATGTTGTTCACCAACTTTGGAATCGAAATTTAGAATCGGTAAGAACCGGAACCAGTGAGCAGAATCATCAGAATAGATGAAATGCAAACGATACCCAACCCCCCGCTGACAAAAGGCTTCCCTAAAAAAAGCATTGAGCAGAGTCTGATCTATCGTGTCCTAACGCTCTGTGAATCCGTTTCATCCTCATCCTTCACAATATTTCAATATAAATAGAAATATTTCATTTACAACAAGAGGGCTGAAGCTGGTAAAAAGAGAGGATTTGTTTAGTCTATAGTTGCTGTTGTGTGTGAATAAATCTGCTGTACAGAACAGATTTGAGTCATATCTCTGGGAAATCATACAAGAATAAGTCTCTAAACAGCCTAAAGCATGTCTGTCTCTGTTCATACCTGGCCATGGTGAGGAGTTGCATCATCATACATTAAGTAGGTCACTTCATCCCCCTCCTGT
>JAUZST010098822.1:0-18675 GCA_034779995.1 Parotocinclus haroldoi
TACTGTAAAGCTGCTTTGAGACGATGCTACATTGTAAAAAGCGCTATATAAATAAAATTGAATTAAATTGAATTGAAATACATTTTCAAAACTAAGCATTGGGGGTTCAGAAGTTGATTATTACACTGTTGCAAAATCCCTGCTTAGGAACTGCTCTCCAGTTAACGTCTTTACAACAGAAACTGTACAAATATAATCAGTACCAATGCGAGTCACTAATGGCCAGTGCACAGAGTGTTTAAAACCCAGTACCATTACTGAACCTACTGCAATCATACCAGTACATCACAAGATACTACATCAGTGTCACTTCATGTTTTTGTTTGTTCACAGTGTTAACTTAATGAGAACTCAAAAAATATCCACTATGCTACATTAAAAATAGACAATGACCAATTTAATACAATGTTTTATTTATATAGTTTACTGATGTGTATATAATTTACTGATCTGAATTTCAAGTCATGTGTGTATTGGTTACAGTGACTAAACAAAGAAAATGTGAAGATTAGCTTACATCAGCGATTGACAAACTTGTTCTGCAGCGCCCCCTCATTTTGTAGATGAGAACATTTCGGCCCACACCTCCACCCACTCCAACACAGACAGAGGCTTTTGCTTCTATAGTCCACTCGAACTTTATTTTAATTTTATTGTAATGCATACAAAACTCATTCATTCAGTTTCTTATCTGCTTGTTCCTAGTTAGGGTCATGGGAAAGCCAGCTGCGATTCCTAGATGGCAACACAGGGCGCAAAAAAGAATCAACCCAATCACAACGCCAATCCATCATAGGGCACATACACTCACACACTTGTACACACACTCACACATTAAGGGCATGTTGGAAACACCAGTTAACCAAACACACATCTGGAATGTGAGAGGAAACCGGAGTACCCCAAGTATAACCCAAGCAGACACTGGGAGGATATGAAAATTCATACACACGGAGCCCAGGGTCAGGATTAAACTGGGGATCACGGAGCTGTGAGGGGGCAATGCTAACCACTGCATCACCATGCTGCTGCATAACAAACTACTTATTACTACAACTAACGAAACAAAAAAGGTGACTGATCACATTTACGGTGGAATTATTTATCTTTAGCATGCCTCAGACATTAGCCTATCTGTCTGTTTGAATCATTTCTGAACAAAACTCTCAGATTTATGTACATGAACACTGTGATTTTGCACATTTCCATAAAGACCAAAAAAAAACAAAAACAAAAAAAGTAAAATGTCAATCATGTGAAAATGCTTTATGACTTGTCAGCCGTAGGACATCATATTTACAATATGTCAGTTTATCATATTGGAGCTTTTCTACTGAACCAACTGTATGTGCTTTTACTGTTTCCATGGTGGCTGAGCTACACAAAGCACAAGATCAAGCAAAATGCTGCCTTCAATTAACTTCAACCTTAGAGAAGAATTCCACTTTGCTTTCGTTCAGCTCTTCACCATGGCTGCTCATGGTCGACTGCATAAGAATAACAGAATAAGGCACATTTTCTGTATTTTTTAAAACAACTCCTGTAGTTGCTTCAGATTAAACAGCATACACACAAAATGTGGTACAGACAGCACATGGTTCATGCTTCATCACTTTGCAGCGCAGTGCAATAACGGTTTCAAGTAGCAAGTCCCCAATTCTGAGCTAAATAAACCAGATTACCAAGCACTGGGTGGTGTTTACATCACCACTGGTCTTAACATAGCAGTGAAAACACTGGCTGCCAGTGAATGTGTTTACACTTATTTGATAATCTTACTGCAGTAAAATCCACTGTTTACAAAAATTAGGGCCTATTTCATTTTGGTGTATCTCCTACTGTTTATGAGCAGTAGAGATTTGTCTGTAATCTGATGAACACATTTACATTAGTTACAACTAATCAGATAACGGGAAACCTCTGGGTTTACATGAGTTCTACTTTGCAATCGGCCAATAATATCACAGCAAGATGTGACATAAACCATTTTTAATTAAACCATACTCTTCAGGCAGCACGGTGGCTCAGTGGGTAGCACCGCTGCCTCAGAGCGAGAAGGACCCCAAGTTCAGTCCCAGGGTAAAACAGCCTGGGTCTTTTCTGCATCGATGTCCTTCCTGTGTCTGTGTGGGTTTATTCTGGGTACTCCAGTGTCCTCCCACAGTCCAAAGACACTCGTGTTACGATAATTGGTGTCTTAAAAGTGGCCCTTAGTGTGTGACTGTGTGTGCCCTATGGATTGGCACCACATCTAGCATTGTTCCTGCCCTTGCACCCAGAGTTGTCAGGTGGGCACCGGCTGGCCCGCGACCCTGTGTGGATTAAGCGGAAGATGATGGATGAATGGATGGAATCAAACTCTTCCTTTTCTTAAGTATATGTTGCGTTTCAAAGTCTCCAACGTTTTCAACGGCCATTTAGTGATGCTACATTTTATTTCAAGGTTGCCAGATCCCATGAGAGAAAACCGAAAAGACGTGAATGAGGGGAGCACATCCACACAAATGCCTACGGCTTTGGAATTAAACATGCTTGTGTCCATGTACAAGATTTGCTCGCAACAGTCATGGAAAATGGTAGCTTTACAGAGCCATAATTAAACAGTAATTAAGTTTTAAAAAATCAACAATTAAATAAAACATGACTGTCTAACTTTTAGGTTATGGAGCAGTTATCACTGTGTCAAAGCAAAGAGTAAACAAGCTGAGCTTGCTGAGAATTCACTGTTGAAGTCTTTGTCAGGAGGCCGCAAACTCTGTTTCCAAGCAACCAACATGCATAACAGAACCAAACACAGCTTTAAAAACCCAGACTGGATTTCATGATTGAGCTTGAGCAACAGTACTTATGGCTACAAGAGGAGATTTTTTTTCATTTATTACTAATTAACCAATTAAGTAAAAAGCAACAAATAAATATTTTTAAATGTCATCAGTTTAACAAGTTACTAGATAGAATGCCAGCAGTAAAACAGAGCAAAACGCTTTAATCCAACCTTTGTTGAAGAGTGGCACAGTTCTTCAAATTCAGGTGTGATTATCCAGGGAGCCATCACATACAAGGGTCAGTCACTCCAAGTAGTGATATGAGGGAACCTAACAGCTCAACAATATATGCAGGACATCCTGCAAACACCTGTTGACTCTCAAGTAATCCAGATGCCATTTATCAACAGGATAATGCTCTACCACTCACAGGTTTTACAGGAATGTCTCTGACAGAAAGCTTCCTTGGCTTGCCTGGTTGCCAGATTTTTCGCCAATTGAGCATTTATGGTGCCAGCTAGGAAATCAGCTTTGGCAACCTACTTCTGCGGGAAAGTTTGCCGCAGAATACCTTATGAAACCTGTACGCCTCTCTCCTTTCAAATTGGATATTTTTCCCAATAATTTAGCTTTATTTTGCATTAATATTTTAACATCAATATCACTTAACATACATCATTACATTAATACATATACAGACCGCTTATCTTTGGGATTTTAATGCACAACAATTTATAGAGTTTACTTAGAATTGTGCAGTAAAATAAAACGAATGGCCAAACTGGTTTTAGATGAAAGAAAGGCTATGATAACTCTGTACTACATTCTGCACTATTATAGTAAGTAGAACATCTCAGACCTTTGAACCTTGATGCAGATGGGCTACAACAGGTAATCTCTATAGAGTATTAGTGTGGTGTTCCCCATAATATGTTCTGTAAGAATTAATTTAAATTAAATTAATAAAATTAAATTAATTAAGGTAATTTTGATGTATTAAGGAAATCCAGTCAATTTCAATAGGTTTTTTAATTAATTGTAACTATTAGCAACCGTAGTTGCTCAGTGATTCAAGACACTGACCTCGTAATCAAAATTTGAGGCTTGCAAATACAAAACCTAACTTCACTTTAACTCCACAGTTAACTTAATCAAAATTGTATCTAACTCTTCAATTATACAGAAGTCATTTACAACACTCCAATGTCTAAACATATTTAATTAAAATCAGGAAGTACATCTAGAACTTACCTCTGCTACATTCTTTACATCAGAGAAAATACACTTTCCATAATAAGTATCAGTGTGGGACTACAAAGGACTTCCAAAAAAGGCCTCTAAACAACAAAAAACCTTTCACTCAAGCACAGATACAAACCCCAGGCAAGAGGAAGGAAGAAAAAACAGTCCTGCCATTTTCTTTTAATGCTGAAAGCTTTGAGTGCAGTCCACACCCTGCTTTAATCATACCTATTCGAGCTAGCAAAGAGCTACCATTAGATCATCTACAGGGAAACATTAAGAAAGCAAAAACAAGCACCTGTTGTGGAAAACTGGAAGGATGTACAATATGGCAAGATTATTTCAAATGACCTAATTTACTTGCAGATTGATACAGCCAGTAAACAGAAACTGATGGATGTTTTACAGTGGATGAGGATAAGCATATGTACAAGCAGAAGTGAAGCAGATTTGCAGCTAATTCTAATCAAATGCATCATTGTGGTGTGCATTTCACACCTTTTGAAATGTGTAGTCAAGCATTTTAGCAAAATTGACAAAAAAATATTTAGTGTTAAATATGGCATGTGTACCATACTGGATTTTTTTCCAAAACCATTGGATACAGTAGCACTGTGTTAAAGCAAAGATTTAAGGCCCGGAACCATTTAAATGAGCATAAAACTGTCTATATTTCACAAAAAGTTTTTAATTTCTGAAAAAATTATATTATATGTAAACTGGCAACCTAACGGCTACATGATACATGATACGGCTACATGAAACTAACAGTGTAGAACATTTTATGAAATATGCTGTATATTGCAATATGCAAAATACAATACTTTTCACCAGATGACTTGAAAGATTTCTAGAAGATTTGGGTGATCTAGTAAGGAAGTATATCTACATAAAAAAAAACCTAAATCATAGCTAGGAAATCACTTTTTATTCAGGATACCTTTTCATTCTTAAACTTTAATCCAATACAACTGGTTTCAAAGTGCACTGGTGCTCCCGATTTGAAAATTACATAAAGCACATAAACTCTGCAATAAAACTAACTGTTCACTTTGTTTCATTTTTGTTACTTTATTCCACTAGACTGTCATAATAAGCATTTTGTCCAACACAGCAGCGGATGAAAAAAAAATCAAGTTCTGACATTCCTTGTAAGAACATGACACCAGGAGTGTCATCGTTTGACTGAGTCAAACCCAGGCCAAAAAACTAAAATATCCATCCACCAGCATCCTGCAGGCATCATTACGTGAGCACTGATAAAGGGATTATAGGATGATTTTAAACCTATCAGCAATCAGGTATATGTATATAATAACAAGCAAAGTGACTGAACAGTGTTCAACAACTCCAGCGGCACTGCTGTGTCTGATTCACTCATATCAGCAAAACACACACTAACACAACCAGCTCCATCATTGCTGGAAAAGGTGCTAATCACTAAATTGCTCCTGGATCATTAGGAGAAGCTACCCTCCAAGGATGTTTTGATAACATTCCTTATTCATGACTGTGTTCTTAGGGCAAATTCTGGATGAGAAGCAAACTCACACATGAATGATCTCTGGATGCTTCACTGTTAACATGACGCAGGACTCATGGCAGCATTCAAATTTTCTTCTTTGGACAATCATTTTGTCCTAAAAACAGAGGGCTTCATCAAAGAAAATAACTTTGGCCCAGTCCTCTGCAGTCCAATCCTTATACATCACACAGAAGGATGTAGTCTGTCAGTCTATGTTTGATGTTTTTACAGAGAGAAGTGGCTTCTTTGCCGCCCTCCTTGACACCAAGCCATCCTTCTCACTGTGAGTTTAGATGTACTTACACCTTCCCTCTGTCATTCCTGAGCAGGCTCTGCACTGTTGGTGACTTGATCTCATAGCTCATAGCTTGCTTGACTTTCTGAACCACTCTCCTTGAAGTGCTTATTGATTCGATAAATGGTTGATTGGGTTCTATTTTACAAGCAGCAATGTCCGTGCCCTTTAAACAATAACATTAACAGTAGAAACGGAAACATTAGTTAACAGTAGAAAACTTAAAAGCAACTTTTAAAGCAACCAGTCTGCTCTAACAATCAGCATGACAGTGTGATATCAGCTATCTTGTCTTCATTAACATATTCTCCTGCACTAACGAGGTCATCACTGAAATGTTAGCAGGCCATGTCGTAGGGCTGAGATGCAGTTGATGAAATGCAGTAATGACTTTGCATGGCAGGGAATGACTTTGCAATTAATTGCAATACATCTGATCAGTCTTCACAATCTAGAGTCAATACAAATCATAACTGATGAGAACACTAAAAACCAACATTTGTCCAATTCTCAAAACTTTTGGCCACAGCCCTTATATTACGTAGGATCCTGGGCTAAGATTCAACTTTACAGGTGGTATTGGTGATTTTATTTCCAACCAGATTAGACAGGTCTATTTTTTCTTTCCTCATCTGATAAGGAAGTCATCCAAGTCATCCAAGTCTCATCCACTTGACCACCTTATCTTATAACAAGCAAATGCAAGTCAATTTGTGTCAATAAATTTAGAATTTTTTTTTCATATTTCAAAGTCAACATCCATCATATAACATACAACTCACTAGAAACTCATTCAGGAGTTTTCAAATAAATCACAGACATCCATCTAATAAATTAACCCAACACAAACAGAGCATATTATTTAGATAATGACAGTGTTTAACAATGTCACAATCAAAGCATGATATGGTAAGGCTAAAAAATATACCAGAAATGCCATGTGAGTGATTCACATTAAGTGATTGTTAGTTCCTTTAGCTGTGGAATTTAACACACAGTTCATGACTAAGGACTTAATTTGCAAGCAGAAAAGAGTCAAAAGCCTGGTTGCACCTGGTTGGCCTAGATGATTCATAAGTTTCTTCCCAAGCTGGTGACACCATTTATAACTACTAACTACTATTACATTTGATGCTCTGCACATTTTCATTGTGTCTCTTTGTGTAATGCTAGCTAATGTATGCTCGTAATTTTGACCTTCATAAACAAACATGTGGCTGCATTTATTTGGTAGTCTAATCTATGATTTGTATTTTGAACTGATCTGCATAATCTTTAAACTTTTTGAATGATTGTGTTTCCATGGAAACACATGGAGATTGATTCTAGAGAATCCATGACCCTGACCAGGTAAGATTGAGGTTAAAACATGAAACAAAACAAACAGGGTCATTCATTTGCTTATCCGCTTGTTCACAGTCAGGGTTGCAGGAAATGTTGTGTCCAACCAGTGACACAGGATCGTAGATGACACACTCAGGCACAATCTTACATACCAAGGGCAACTTTGGAAACACCAGTTAACCAAAATGCCCGTTTCTGGAATATGTGAAGAAACCAAAGAACCTGGAGAAAACAGACAAGTACAAGAAGGACACAAGTAGAGCAGGGTAGGGATAGGGATTGAACAGAAGGTCTTGGAGCTGTGAGGCGGCAAAGTTAACCACTGTAACACCTATATCAATCCCCTGTATATCAAATGCTTCCTCATTAAGTCAGGGTTGCTTCCCCTATCACTACTGCATACAAAACATAGCCCCCCCCCCCCCCTCACCTCCCAAAATACCTCACCAACCAAACACAGGCTGTCACTACAGATGAGAAGGACAATCCCAAATATTTAGGAATTCTAACTCGATCATTAGACAGGATGACATTTTGGCATGTACGAACATCAAGAAACACTATAAAGTGTTACACAGCATGAAGCTGTCTTTTGTGCTTTGAGACAATCCCTCTATCACAAAGAGCCTTGTCATAAGCAGCAGGACCCCATGCATGCCGTTGAAACAAAGCTGGTCTTTATGTATAGCTATAAATAGATGAGCAATCCAGGCTTCACCAAAGGGTACAGTGCTAACATCCATCCTGTCACAATCAGTAAACCGGGATTGAATAACAAACATTAACAGACTATTTACGTCTCACAGAAGGTTAGAGTAAATTTCAGAATGCTATACTGTTTTACTAAAGATGAGACTTCAAAAAAACATGGCATTCAACAAGTATTTCAGACTTTGGTCTTCTTCTTGCATCATCAGGAGTATTATTATTATATATGACTTTTCATATTTAAACAATATAAGTCCCCACATTGTTACTGATTACAACCAACCAAAAGGACAGCTATAGCTATACTAGTGCCCAAGTTCACCAATAGTGAAAAGTGTTTTGCGTTTACTTTTTATGTTAAATCGATTACTCACTAAATTACAAGAAATGTTTCTATACTTTACTATAAAATTTTAATGATTTTGGCAAACTGTAGGTTCATGTAAAAGTTTTAAGCTCGACTGTTTATAAGGTTTATAATGTCTGCTCCACTGCGATACAATATAGACTGCATTAAAATCATCAGTCATGTCATGATACATTTAACTTAGGATGGATTTGTCTAAATGTATGCCCCATAAATCATGGGGCACCCGTACAATACAACTCCATTAATGCACATAATGCTTTATACTGAGTGGATTCTCTGGGTATTTGAGATGATGAATTCAATTGCTCAGTACTCATCTTTTTCCATTCTTGACAAGCCATTTGGAATGAAACAAGGATGAGAAATTAGGTACCACAGTATGTTAGACTGCATTAAAGAGCCACCACAGAATTAGTATAAATGATTTACAGGTTTAGTTTGGTCATTCCGAATAAAAAAATGTAATATCTAATATCTAAAAAATGTAATATCTAATATTAGTTAAACCCCTGCCCGATAGCTTGAGCATAGGTTAGCAACTAATGAATGAACTAAATGAACAAATAGCTATTAACTCTCCATGAAAAAAGGGCAATTGAGTGGAATATAAGTGTTTAAATAAGAATTACACTATTTGTGTTTTACTATCTTGCATTAGCTCATGCAGATTATGTAATATATTAGACACATTTTCTTATACAGTTATTGGTGTTCCTTGCTGCAGGTTCATTGCTATTAGTTTGTTAGTTAAATGTTGGTAAGAGGTGTTTCTAGAGCACTGTTTCTCAATCCTGACCCTGAATGCTTTGAATGCTTTTCCTGTTTACACACACCTACTTTAACTGTAATGAGCTGAGTAGGTGGATCAGGTGTACTGGGAGAAGGGAAAACACTAAAAACGTGGATCAGGGTCAGGATTGAGAAACTTTGCTCTAGAATGTTTCCCGTTGTTGAGTATGTACAAAAGTTTATGCCTTGCACTGAGGGGTGAACAATGCCTCATTATCAATTTAAAGAAATTGTTGCACAATCACAACCAGTCGTTCTGGAAAGGGCTGTTTGAGGTTAAGCATGTGTCTGCTCCTTGTGGCATCTTAACCATACAGTTTATTAAGGGGAATCGTGTTAACTTGTGGAAGAGGGATATGTCCAGCTACAACTGTCAAGTTGCAGCTTTACAATATTATATTATCTTAAAAAGCTGATCGAAAATTGAGCAAGCCTAGGTCAAGAGTGGCAAGGAAAAACTCCCTGAACATAGATGGAAGAAACCTTGGCTGGACCCATCCTCCCTGGGTTGTCTAGATGTTAATTTACCTGTCCAATAGCACACTTTACAAATGTTTTAAATACCCATTGTAAAAAACAAACCATGTCCACACCACAGAAAGCACTCACTCAAGTTCAATGAGATGCCCTTTTGTTTCAACCCTCTGCCATGCTTAATCAAATCTCTTGCATGTAAGGACTGGTACGTATACTCTAGGTAAGCAGCACTGCTTGTTCACATCAAGGTGAGAATGATCTAGAAATGCCGTGTTATGAATGGTATAGCCAACATTGTAGGGGTTGTCCTGTTGTTACGCTGTATATATTCATAACAACGAGCCCTAATATATGATTTCAGTTTTCTTTTCCCATAGCTTTCTACCCTTAGTTATAAAGGAGGAATTTTTTAAAAAAGGTCATGGATAGAAAAGTAAGGGTTGATGGAGCCAGGCTGTGTAGTGTGCTGATTGCATTGCATTTTTATTACTATCCATGTTCTTTAGTTAACTTTCTCACTCATTGCCTTCTGCCTCTGGCATGCATAGCATATAGACCTTGCCAAGAAATTAATTGCTCCGAATGCTAAATAGTACAACGTTCTTGCTATATTGTGCCCTATAAACCCATATATAGATACATATCTGGATAAAACATCAACATTTAACACTACTATAACACTAGCTTAAGCTCAACACTATACAAACCTTGTATTACTAGCCACTGAGTTTTATAGTAAAAATCTTATAGCAACAGTAAACTGAATCTAAATCGATCTGACATGTCATACAGATGCCTACTTATGGTGAAAGGCATAGACCAGCCCAGTCCACAGAGACAACAGTAAAGTCATGCAGGAAGTCAGGAAGTCTCGCCATGATATAAGGAGATCTTTTAATAGTAGGTGGGTTTTATGTATGGTATGTATATCTCCTTTGGCAAGGTGATGCTTGAGCAGTTATTTCAGAGCAGCCTCACAGTTGACGTTGTCAGGCCCCTGTTGTGACTGTCAGAGTTTCCTGGCACCAAAAGTCCAGGTGCATGTCTGTGCTGCATCGTCAGAGTAATCTCTGAGGAGTCTCTGTGTGCTGCCTGGGCCTGCGGGTACTCCCATGTTACATGTAATGGTGTAGCTATCATCACATACTCACTTTTAAAAGTACAGATTAAGCATCAAGAACCTCAGATTGACTCAGCAGTGACAGAGACCCCAACTAGGATCATTTACGGTGAATAAATGAATTAATACCACAAAAAACTTAGTTAGGAAGTTAATAGGTCACACAAAGCCCGGATATTGCTAAAATTCCTAAACATTCCAAACAAATTTAAAATCAATTCTAAAAATGTACGTCCAGTCCATTTTAATGGTGAGACCATTACAGATCTGATCAGCCTAAACAATAAAGCCATATGGTCTTTAAGGAAGTGACAAATCGGTCTGTCTTCTTTCCAAAGCGAATCCCCTCCCATCATTTCCCCAGGCAAAAAGTGCACACATACCCAACTATCCACGTGACGTTAAAGGAAATAGGATTCTAAAACAGATTACCTTCCTTGGCTCATGTTCCAAGATGTCATAAATCAAAAATTCTGTTGCCTGTTCATGGTTTGACCCTCCTTACACTACTGTCGATAGGTACTCACGACTCCTAATAGGAAATCACAAAAGACTTTTGTTTAGGAGATGCTCTAACCCAGTCATCTTGCCATAACTATTTGTTCCTTGTTAAAAACAATCAGGACTTTACTCTTGAGAATTTCACCCATATTTCACCCCAACACGTCAACTCTTATAACGGACTGTTCACATACCAACTTAGATCTCTCAGGCCCTAGCACGTAATGAAATAATCAAATTTTATTTTATTGGGTCTTTGCATAGTTTCATATTTGGCTGATCAGTGTAGATCTCAAACCTCGTTGTTCACATTCCACAGTGGGATAAAAACTCATTATAATCAAGACCTGTGCAAATACGCAAATGCAAATATATAATAATGCAAAAAGTGCAAATATAGAGGTGAACAGTTTGCCTTGTCAAATAAAGCAGCTCTGAAAATCACCTGCAAAATGGATGCAAATTGATGAACAATCAGTTAGAGCAGTAACGCAAGCTCATTTCCCTCTTATGAAAAGTCGATGTAGAGCAATCAAATTAATAAGGATGCCTATTCAAAAACTACATGATATATCGCTTGGTACGTTGGACTGGTGATATCCTGTGGGCTAAATGCACTGACAGTATTAATAAGCACCTCTGTGTTAGCCTGCTTGTGTAATTCTAACTACAGTATAACCAAAACAAACTGTAATGAATCAGGGGAGAAATCATTTAAACTTCACTGCTGCACAACAGGGCAACAGACAAAAATCAATCAGTGGCACACAGTCCCAAGATGGGTGTAATTAGGCAGAGGGGTGCACTCCAGCCTCCTCAGAGAAATCAGAGCACAGCCTCATGTTCTTGCTGTGCACAAAAGGGCGTAAGGAGTTTCATATTCGCTATACAAGAAGACTAGGGTAAGAATCTAAAAACATTGAAATCTAAATCAGTGTCTTAAATACGACAAAACGGAAAAAGGAGGTCTTAGTATTTATAGGCCACAGTCCTCTAGTACCTCACCTTAAGCCATTTCAGGGGTCACGTACTTCACCTTCTGAAGTTTTGAAAACAAAGTTATTGATCTACCCAACACAGCTGCAATAAAGCAAGTTCCTACATAGGTTATATATACACTAATCTGGTAATTCATACAACCCCTAAAAAAGGTCACTGGTTTTTTGATATACGAGTATCGAGGTCATGTTAACTCATGTGACATTACACTGCACAGTTCCAGAGTTAGAAATAGTATCTACTGATTATGACTTACAGTTATACAATTTTCGATTACAACTTTCTATATAAAGGAAACTAAGAAAAAGATCAAAGAAATAACTAATTGTATATAATTTCACTAACAACTCAGACGTGCCCTAGAGAAAATGGCTGTGACCGCAGGGAATTATTTTATTTTCAAAATTAAACAGTAACTCGGGTCTATTCTTTTTGGTTATGCAAATGCTCACAGTACCTGTGGCTCAGTAGTACGAGCTATGGGGGTTGAGTCTGAGACAAGAATTCTCTGGGTGGAAGTTAAAGCAGGTCCTGGACAGGACACTAGAATAGCTCCAGGATTGTCACCGGTTAGACACCGGCTTTCCACGGACGCTGACTTGTGTGATTGAACAAAATGAAATTATGCCTTTGATATTTGAATTATGATACATTTTGACCAATATCTGTGCTTACAAGTCTGATATTCAAAACCAGTGGAAAAAATTCAAAGAGGTCCTGCATTACAACTTGTAGCAGCCCATAGACTGGAAACTGAGTGACTAAAACAGAGATTGTGAGAGAACATTCCGTGAGGATGGGGCCATTTAGGAGAAGGTGAAAACTTTATTAACTGAAACTGGGATTAAAAACTTTTTGCAAGTATTTATACATTTTCACACTTGTTTCCAGAAACTGTTATCTGGTAATAAATGCCATTGTTAAGTGTAATAAAACTTTTTATTGATTGACAAAAAACAGATACAGAAACAGAGACTGTGCATTTATAGGTTGCATAAATGTTAATTTACATTCAGCAATTTAGTGTCTCATTTATTATTATTATTATTATTATTATTAGTTTTATCAGTTACAGAAAATAAATGTGATATCTGTATTACATATTGGCCCCCCGGTTGTCTAAATATTGCATTGGACATTAAAATAACCATATCTGTCTGATACTGAAATCATTTTAGGCAAAACTGGTATAAATTTATGTTATTGTGGTCATATTCAAACCTCATTAACCAACAAAACACAGCACTAACATGTACAGCATTTAGCACACACACCGTCACCATTACCAGTTACACTGAACATTTAAAGGCTGTGTTCAAGTGACTAACAGTGCACCTCTGCACTACACAGTGTTTGGTAATTCAGCATCTACAGCCAAGCCTTTCAGAAAAAAGAAGTTTCTGCCTCATTGTTTGCACATTCTTTGCTCTTTCACTACAGGGTGAAGAAAGACAAGGTGCTCATCTGTGTAACCTTGTCTGTCCACATTCCTGAGCATGGGTGGAGATGGCTGCACGTTTTCTTATTTGAACATCAGCAATCTTTCTGAGGTTTTTTTCTCAAGGTACTTCACAAGACAGAAAAATCAAGCACTGGAGCAGCATTAGGAACGCAGCTCTGCATTTCCAACAATCCACCTAGTATTATTTGTATAGCACTTTTTACAATAGACATTGTCCCAAAGCAGCTTTACATTAATGCATGAACAATAGTCACCAACACTACTGCATGTGCACAAATCAACACCGACATCTTCACACACAGTTCACTGGCATAACAGGCTAGCCTACACTAATTACAGCTAGCCTATTTATTGAAGAATTACTCATCCCACATTTCCTGTGTGGATATATTACAGTGTCTTAAACATAGGAACAACAGTAAGGGAAGTGCAGCAGACACCTCCAAGTTGTCTGACGGGATGAAGTGTGTTGGATCGTTTTATTTTGAAATCATCCCAGTAGAATAATGTGACCTAATGGTAGGATATTACCAGCAAACCATATTCATTAATTGTGATTAATAATTCAGCAAGTGTTATTGTCCAAAGTACCTGGCTCAATATGTTAATTGAGCAGTTGAGGGGTAATGGCCTCACTCAAAGGCCCAGACAATTACAGCTTTGCTGATTCAGGATTTGACTAGTAGTCCCAAGCCTAAACCACTGAGCTACTTGTTTATCTTACCAATATTTGTTTAAAAACACATTAATAATGTTTTTAATAATACATGATCAATGTAATAATTGCTGATGTTCAATAAACACCTAATTAACTTGAGTAAAGGGCAAGATCAGGAAATTCACTTTAATAATATCCTAGAGATGCATCGACAAGTTTTCAGTGTGATTGGCTGTGACTGGTAGTCAGTTGATCAGTTGACAGACTGCACTTGAACAAAATTGAACAATACTACACTATTACTACTACTACTACAATACTGCACTTTTACTACTACCACAATACTACACTATAACTACTCCCACAATACTAGATTATTACTATTTCTACAATGTTACACTATTTCTACTATAATAGTACACTATTACTACCACAATACTACACTATTACTTCTACTACAATTCTACACTACTACTACTACTACTACTACTACTACTACTACTACTACCACTACTACTACTACTACAATAGTACACTACTATTACTACAATACCACACTATTACCACTACTACTACAATACTACACTGTTACTACTACTACAATTCTACACTATTACTACTACTACTGCTACAATATTACACTATTATTACTATTACTACAATACTATACTATTACTACTAATACAATACTACATATTACTATTGATACAATACTACAATATTACTACTACTACTACAATTCTACACTACTACTACTACTACAATATTACACTATTATTACTATTACTACAATACTATACTATTACTACTACTAATACAATACTACATACTACTATTGCTACAATACTACACTATTACTACCACTACTACTACTACTAAAATATTTCACTATTACTACTACTACAATACTACATATTACTATTGCTACAATACTACACTATTACTACTACTACAATATTACACTACTATTACTATTACTACAATACTACACTATTACCACTACTACTACAATCCTACACTATTACTACTACTGCAATTCTACACTATTACTACTACTACAGTACTACACTATTACTACTAGAGACTATTTACTGACTCATGCTGGAGAAAGTACTGAAGTAAAAATGTACAGTCATTTTCCCGGCATGCCATAGATTCTCTCTAAAAATGTATTCTTCCTTTGACTCTTCCCCTACACTCTCCAAAAAAACTACTGCTTACTGAATGACTTTTCTTCACTGCACTGTAAAGTACACTAGAGACTGTTGTGTGGAAAATCCCAAGAGATCAGCAGTTATAGAAATACTCAGACCAACCCATCAGAGTCAACAATCGTGCCACAGTCCAGAATACTGATAGCTGATTTGAACATTACCTGAAATAGCTGATTCATATCTGCAGGAACATATTCACTGTACTGCTGCTATATGATTGCCTAATCATATAATTCAGTGAATAAGCAGGTGTACAGTTGTTCTTAAAATATTCACTGAGTGATTTAACAGTACTGTGTCTTATTTGCAGGTCTTTTATGTGATGCCTAATGAATAAGTGTTCAGTCACAAAGTGATCCTCGACATCAACAGCTCTGAATTATCCTGTCATTACACAAAAGAGACTATTTACTGCAGTATGATGGAAAGAGCAGCCTGGGACCCGAGTCACATTAGGTGAAGACATTTTGTTCAATAACAAACTAGAACCTCTTGGCTATCCAAACAAACAGACGAACAGCTCTGTGAGAAAAACAAAACAAAGAAAATGTAAAGCAACACACCACTGCACAATACCCTACAAGTTCATTCGTGATACGGGAATCTAGCTAAACTCAGTTCAGCTTCAAATTATATGTAACTGTGTAAAAGTAAGCCTTCGTTATGCTCTCCTAGATGATTCCTACTCGCAATGGGACCAACAAGATGTGATGCAAAAGGAAGTCTCATGTTTGAAAACATTTAGGTTTAATGTGCACTTATCTGAGATGTTTACCATTTGACTGAGACACATCAACCATACATGAGACCAAGTAAGTATAATTCTCCCAGCCACAATCCAAAACTTGGTTTGATGAACATGACAAAGAGTTCAAGCTGTTAACTGGGTAAGTCTTTTGCTGTCTTTAAGCGGCGAATTAAAACACCTCTTCACTCAGCAATTAAGTGAAGACTGAACATACAAAAAAGTTATAAGTTGTTAGTTGCTGTGAATTAGGGCATCCGCTAAATACTTTAAATTTAAATGTAAATGACTTGGTCCGCAAATTCCACACATGTAAATCCAATCTAGCATCTGCCCTCCTCTCGCTCCACACACATCCTGGCTTTCCAGGCCTTAAAATGTTCAGCCCCACTATGCATACATTCTTTTGTTTCACAACTACACAGCTGCATAACAACTCCAGATTTCAGCTTCAGAAACCTTAGCCATTTTAACTATACACAACCTTAGCTTAAATCTCAAAACTTATTTGTTAGTCTCTGAGTAGCATTAGCTTATGGTCTGACTAGTAAGACATCCTTTATCATATATCATCAAGTACTGGCAAGTACTGGCATTACGGCAAGGTGCATGGAGCCAAATACAGGGCAGAGGGTCACGTTCCAAGACAATGTCTCTAAGCATTTTGCCAAAACTCAGAAAGAGTGGCTCAAAAGATTTATTAGTTCAATCTAGTCAAATCCAGCCCTCAATCTGATCACATGTAAACAATTCTTTACTGAACATGTTCCGTATAGAATTGAAATACACAATTAAATAATCATTTATAAAGAATGAATTCATGTGTTATTACTGCAGCATCATTACCAACAATTTTCACTTTTTCAGGTTTGTAACAGATTTGTTAACGTTAGTATAAAGATGCTTTTGTTTACACATCAACAAATTGACTGAAAATAATGCACTGTGTCTTTTTTAAGTTGAATGCACATTGTGATTTTTTAAATGAATTGTTCCCTTCGTATCATTTTATTAGAGCAGAGAAATTTTTGTCTGGTTCGGGGACAAGGTTAACAAAGCATGACGATGCCTTAAGACATTTTTAAAGCTGGATTATAATGATTTTGGTGCACGCCGTGAATGATATTTTCCACCTCTGAGCATTACTTTGTAATCAAATATTTCATTCATTCATTATCTTAATCCCTAGACGGGGCACCAATCCATCTTAGGGCACACACATTAAGGGCCACTTTTTTTTACTACCAATTAATCTAACATCTTTGGTCTTTGGACTGTGGGAGTACCCTGAGTAAACCCACACAGACACAGGGAGACATGCAGACTCCACACAGAAAGACCCATGCCGCTCCACACTGGGATTGAACCCGGGGTCTTCTTGCTGTGAGGCAGCGGTGCTACCCACCGAGCCACCATACTGCCCTTAATAAAATATTTCTAACATGGATTTAGAACCTTGGAACGTAAAAGTTTAGCTCATGAAATAATTGCCCGTAAATAAGGACGCCAATGCACTTTTTTAAATCGCTCTGGATAAGGGCGTCTGCTAAATACTGTAAATGTCAAACGTAAACGTAAATGCAGTGTCAGGTAAGTACACCTAGAGAGATGCAGACGTGATCAGTGATTCTGTCCTTGGAAACTTCCATAAATGTAATTCAGATTAAAGTCAATAGTGTAATCAGGAAGTATTATGTAAAATAGGAGTGTCAGATTAGCAAAAACTTTAAAAAAAAGTGACCAATGTAGGCCTTGGTAAAGAGAAGCTTAATCTTAGTTTAACACTAAACATAACTCAAATAATGTATAGCTTATAGCTTATGTATTTGAATATTGAGATTTAAAAATAACAGCATTCATTGCTTTAAACTCATCTTTATCAGCAGCTCAGTCTGATAAGCATGACACTATCCTATAGTAGCTAGTACAGTAAACTACAGTGGATATGAATAATACACAATTACTAATATAGGAGTTAGGTGGCGTTAACTGTAACGTAATTGTACTTACAGATCAGCACCCATAGCACCCTGAAAATAATTAACACTGACAGTAAACACTGAAATAATTAACTAATGAACATTTTATATGCATGCTTCAATATACAAAGCATGCAGATTTCATAAATAAAGCACTTAGTGCATCGCAAATATACATATTTATGAAGAACAGGAAAGCTGCTGGAAATGGGGGAAGCAGCACAAATTTGGCATCACTGTATTTGCTTTAGCGATCCATTCGAGATTAGAGAGGTAACTATATAGAATAAAAGAGGCACAATTTACCTGATCCAACGGGAGATCGATCATATCGCTGAGCGGCTGCAGTAAAGTGGAGCCCGTACAAGCCGTCGTGTCGGTAGACATTGTTGTTTATCAGCCCTCTTAAGTCCCAATATAAAATAAAAGAAATTCCCTGAATCCCTCGCCTCTGCCCGTCTCTTCTGTGCGCGTTACGTACT
>JAUZST010098833.1:0-18674 GCA_034779995.1 Parotocinclus haroldoi
GTGTGTGTGTGTGTGTGTGTGTGTGTGTGTGTGTGTGTGTGTGTGTGTGTGTGTGTGTGTGTGTGTGTGCGCGCCTGCCTCAAATATCCGTATTTCTATAAACTCTGCAACCGACGGGTCGTGCAATCGTAACACCTTCGGCTTCACGACCTAAACTCCCACCATAAATGGAAATAAAAAGGGATTTTTATTTATGTTTATACAGCGTTAAGTATTTCAATATTTCCCCCTCGTCGGGGAAGCTGCAGCCCAATGATTACGACTAGAGCAAAAAAAAACACGTGCCTTTAAATTGCTCGTTTTGTTTAAACGAACTTGACTCCACCCATGAAGTTCCGCTTCGTGCAACGTTGTGCCGCACCGAAAGTATATGGACGTTTCGGCGACGCCATGCTGTTCGTCACTCAGCGTTGGTCAAGGGTACCAAGAGTTAGGATTCGCACGGGTCCCGCGCCCTTAACCACCACCCAAACCTGCCCCCATTACCAAGAAAAAAAACGCCTTCTGGAGGTTAGTTTGGATTCAGTAGCGTCTCCAAATGGTTTGGTTTCAGATCAGAAGCGGCGATGCCAGTCATCATCAAAGTGAGAATGGAGACGTTTCTGTTGCTCTGACAACTGTGGCATTCATCCTGCCAACACACACACACACACACACACACACACACACACACACACACATCTCTAGCTCAAACCGCATCCTAAAACCTTAACAGCCCACAAAGAATCCTTTGTTTTTGCCTCTTATATAAACATTCGCAACTCTGTAGTGTGGAAAGCCAAAAGGGACACTCGGACGATACAGGTGCTAATCAGGAACAACTCTGGGTCTTACGCTGAAGGGTCGATACCTTATAAACTAAAGTCAACCCAGGACTCCAAAGGGCAGCACGGGGGCCCAACACGAGGTCCGGACTCTGCTAATCCGGATCAGCAGAAAACATCCAACAGAACTTATATAATCAGATAATCATGTGGACTTGGACGAAGCAATAGAACTGGCATTTCCTCCCCATCTGTCCTCTACAGCCATCTGACCACATGTTACATCATCCATCATCTCACACACACACACACACACACAAACACACACACACACAGAATAATATTCACAAAGCATAGAGATGAATCGAGTCGATCTGAAAAAGGTCCGGCCTGCTGAATAAAAGAATCAATAAACGGATAAGAGACGACGAGGTGCCAGGAATCAAAAGTGCACCGGTAAACACATGGCAAACCAAAAGATGCCCACCGGATGGGTGGGTGCCAACCAGGTCGAGTCACAAATGCAAGGCCGATGAAAACGCGCAAAGCTCAAGGAAGCGCTTCTGATCAAACTCTCCAGTCCGAGTCGAGTCATGAGCTGCCAGTCCAAGTGCCTGCTTCTTCTGAGCTCAGGTCCAGACCAAGCTGAGTCATGACTGCAACCCCTAGCTAGCAAGCGTGTGTGCACTCCTGATTTGGACGTCTCGTTCAAACCCGGGTCAAGTCCGGGAGTCCGGGTCAGCCGAGTCCCTAATCAGCCACAACTCCAGGTCCAGCCTACAGTGTGGGAGTCCGAGTCTCCTACATGCAAGTCTGGGGTCGAGCCTCAAACGTTCAGTGTACAAGTCAAAGTCCAAAGCATGGCTCTGGGTCCGGTCCAGAGCCTCAAACATTCAGTGTAAGCATGGCTCTGGGTCCGGTCCCGAGCCTCTGACGTGTGATGTGACGGTCAAATCATGACTCACAAATGCCTGTAACCTTTAGTGTCTGTTCTCCGGATTAAGCTTGGTTTAAAGTATCGGATGTAAAGTGTCCAAGTCCCCGTACGGCCCCGTCAAGCCTGTGCCATGTGAGCCCAGGTCTCAAATCCCCAGCGTGCACGTCCAAAATCAAGTCACCGATCCTATAGCGCTCAAATAAGGGTGCCCAGTCTCTGCCTTTTGAGTCCGGGTACCGTCCGGAGTCCTGGGCTCAAGTCTCGAGTCCCTGGGGTACGAGTTTGGAATAAGACGGGGTTTAAAGCTTAACCAATACCAATAAAGACGCTCTGAAAAGGCAACCGATTCCTCCCCCCCGGCGCGGGACTTTGGGGTTGGGCCCGCCGGCCGACACCGGGGAGGACTTTCGGCTTTCAGAGTTAAACAAAGCAGCCCAGATAAACGCCAGCGTGCTCGTGTTTTATTTATTCCTGCCGTATGAAAGCCTGGGGCAGCCGCTTTTGCTTACCGTAGACTTTTTTTTTTCTTAGGTCCTGACGCGCATTGCCGGAACGAGGTTCGAACGGAACCGGAGAGGGAGCGACGGCGTGAAGCAGCAGGAGTCGAGTGAAACGTACGGACAGGAAAAAGCAGCTGTGTGTTCACGTCGCATCTTAATTAAGAGCACCATAATGGGCTGACTCACGGCTCCTGGCACCACTAACACAGATGGTATAGAGGATTTTATCCCTCACACACACACACACACACACACACACACACACACACACACACACACACACAAAATATAGAAACAGTACAGTCCTGGCATCTCGCATGTGTCAAATCATCCTTTATTTATCAATCCTTCAGCTTTAAACACAACATACAGAGCCTGTATTTGATTGCAATCAGCACACACACACACACACACACACACACACACACACAGTCCCGCTGAGACCTTACAAACAGCATGTTCAGACAGTTAGCACCCTGCTCACATCAGGGTTGCTTGTCTTGTCTTATCCTGGTAGACCGACCTCTCCTAGGCCCCAAACGCTTTTGGGAGTGTTTTTGGGACCCCTAAAACGACCCTGTGCCCCAGCACGTGCCCTGTCCTGACACAAGCGAGTGCTTGTTAGCTAAAGACTAAACGGACATGAAACCTTCCCATCCACACTACTGACATTGTTAAATAACAGATCTTTCATTCTTATTAAACCTTACAATGGTTTAAACAGTATGTCCAACATGATGCTCAGCATGGACAGGAACTCCTCACAGGAACTCCGGCTCATCACGAAACGGAAGCAAAACGTTTAAACCAAGTACTAAACCCATCTTAATATTCTAAGACGCTCTGCAGCCCGTCCCCAAGTGATGGAAGGCACCGTTTAAGCTCTCTGTCAGCAAGTCCGGATAATCCGATCTCGGAGAGGGAGTCCAAGCCGCCTCCGTCGGTAAAGGATCCCGTCAGGAGGGAGGAGTGGTCGTCCTCTGATTATCGGCTGAACCCGCGAGGAAGGAGGTGAAGCCGTCAAGCCTGAAACCACAATTTATGTATTTATTCATCAGCGTGCAAAAGGTCGGCCGATTTTCCAGGTCGTCGGTCAAATCCTCCCACCAGCCTGAGGAGCGTCCCTCCCACCTCCACGCCGATATGGAGTCAGAAGCGGGCCAGGTCGATACGGGGCACGTGCGAGGTTCGCGGCATTAATAAGTCCGAAAGGTCAAGCGTCTCTGCAGAAGATTAATGGGGTTTTACACGGCATGGAGCTTCTTCAGGCAGATCGGAGGGCGGCGAGAAAAGTGCAGCAGGCGCAGAAACGCCAGCCGGATCCAGGCGGGGAGACGGGGCAGAGATGAACGATGGGATAGCGCGAGAAAACAAGAAGGAAAGACGTAGAGATCGGTGGTGGCCCAGAAGATCCGCTTTCTCCCAGCTAGCCGAGCAGAGGAGTCAGAACCCAAGCAGCCTCTTTGTTTAATTAGAACATCGTGAAGCCATCAGCGTGCTGCAGAATGTCCAAAGTCAGTACGTCAGACTCGTACCACAGAAGCTCTTCCGTCCGGTCAGACAGGAGAGAAATCACAGCATCGATGAGCCTCGGGCACAAACACGAGGTCACCACTGCTGGACCGGCCCTCCTGGGTCCACTGTGGGTTCCAGATAAACGATTTGCCACAAACGATTTGTCCCCCAGGTTCAACGCCGAAAGATACAGCATCGGTAAAGATTCACCTTGGGGAACGATCCTAAAATGACTGTAAACTGTAAATCCGCATCTCTAAGGGCAGTAAATCTCAGTACGGGCCTGTAAGCGAGCTTAGAAGTGTGCAGAAGCGGTGAGAAACGAGGCGACCACCTTACATCGCTTCAGGAGCAGCAGGACCTCATTGGCCTGGCCGTGGACGGCGTTTAATGAAAGACGGCGAGTTTAAACAGCGGCAAGCCACGTGCTGGAGAAAATCCGAAAGGAAATCGGGAGCTGCTGATGCTGTATAAGCGTCCCGTAACATTTCTGACCGATCCCCAAACTCATTAGCTTAACTAAAAGCTTCATTATTGTCGTTGCTCCTCGGTCGACTCTTAAGAGCCCAAAACGTCGGATTTACTGTCCTCCCTTCGTTTTAGACCCAAATCCTCGTTCGTAATTAAGGCAGATGAACCTCGGCTCGTCCGAACGATCAGGCTACTCGTTAATAGCTTCTCCTAACTCATTAAAATCCAAACGAATGATTTTATAAACTCGTTCTAATTCATTTCTGCAGTTTTTTTTTTTTTTTACTCGTATAATCTTATCATTGCCGCTTCGTTACGCAGAGCGCCCATTTGCACGCTTTTTGCTGTTTGCCTATTCCACTTCTCGCTCTCATTTTAATTTAATAGCGGGCCTAACGGACGGAGCCCAGCGCCGAGGTCTTGCATAAGAGCACAGCTGCACGGGGATTAGGCGCCATGCCCCGAAACGAAGCCTGTCCACCTCGATCTGTATTAATACGTACGCGTTTCAGCGACAAGTCCGGGGAGGTCCTTTTTAAAAAGAGTAAGGATGCACGTGCACGGTTAAAAGAGAGGGACGGCTTCGTCCAGTACATCCAAAACCAAAAGGTGAGAGCTTTAAACGGTCGCTAGTTTATTCAGAGACGTTTTCGAACTACAAAGCATTAAGGCTGTTATTATTCTCCTGCTCTCGTCCTGTTTGAGACAGACGGCTTCAGTCTGCAGTGGAATTCCTGCAGACGCAGCAGATCCGTGAGGAGAAGGGACGGCCCTCTGCTGAGTAGAGGACAAAGACATCAAACAGTCAGCCCAGCCAGGTGGAGGATGTTAAACAGCACGGGCAGAATAAGAGGATCAGTCCCGTACAGGTTCGTTTTGCACGTGACGTGAGATTCAGCCTCCCGGCGACGGCACTCGTACCGATCCAGCCCTTCCTCCAGAAAACAAAGCAAACATCTCGAGATGCACCGGAACAGAAAAAAGCACCGCGGAGCAGCCGTCACAGAGGGGCCGAGGCGCAAACGAGCTCCAGATGAGACGCCAAAACGTGTTAGGGCTGAAAAACGAGCCAGGCTCAAATCTCCAGCTCAGCAAAGACACCTGAAATCAGAGCGAGTTGAACGAAGCTCTTAAGTACGAGTGTGGAAAGGAGAATTCGGTAAACACCGCGTTTATTGCCTTTACACACTGCTCTCAGGGCAATTATGCAAATGGCACAACATTCATTAGCCTGGCAGAGACGCCTCCTGACCCAATGTTCCCCGTTCCCGGCGGTCATGTGACCTCTGAACCAAAAATCATTTATGAAGACGTCTCAACAGTCCTGCACCTTCGCATTAACACTTCTAGTGCGGTAACCCAGGGCTCACCTACTCGGGGTAGCTTGGCACAGCCTGGCACAGCCATAAACAGCTTTACAAACCGGCGATGCCAAGCGTGCTACAACCCACTCCCGAGACCCGAGGAGATCACTGGTTAGGAACCGGGAGCCATAACCAAAAGGAACGAGGACAGAACGAGTACTAAGTTCCTTCGGCTGTTTAATACTGGGAAAAGGTTCCTTCTTATGGTTCCTAGCATTTTCTCTTGACGAGTCGGGTGGTTCATTGTGAACAATGGTTCCTGCTAAAGGGTAATCAATAATTAATGCGCAGAAGAAGTTGCTAAGAGGTAGGGATTTTTGGATGTTTCATGAAGAACCTATAACCTGTTCTCGTTAATGTTCCTAACTGCTAACTGAAGACTTTGGCAGGTTAATGAATAAAAACTCTCACCTTCAGACTTCTTTGGTTGTTTACTGGGGAAAACGGTTCCTTCTTTGGGTTACTTTAGTTAGAAAAAGTGTTCCTAATGAGGAAGTTTGGGATTGTTAAACAGGGTTTATGGGATGGGACATGGTTTCTTCTGAGGTGTTTGGATAATTCATGGATGAACAAAGGTAGGTTCTTAGGGTCTTCAAGGGAAATGGTTCTGGGGGAAAATGGTTCTTACTAAAGGGTTTTTGATAGTTGATTGGGAGAAAGACTTTTCCTATGGCTCACTGGAGCGTGCTGTTCCTCCTCCTCCTAAGGGTCTGGGGTGAAGGGTACTTTGGGGTTTGTTTAGGTAGTCCGTAAGGAAATGGTTCCTTCTAAGAGGATTATAATTACCGGATGAAAAGAGTTCTTTCGAAAGGTTTATTTTGATGTAAAATGAGAACAAGGGTGCCTTAAAGCCTAAAAAGTTTCCGTCTTTAGACAAGTCTTTGTGGAAAAAGGTTCCTACTAAAGCGTGTGTGTGTTGCCAATGAGCACGAGTTCCACGTAAAGGGACCCACCTGGGAGAAGCCCTGACTTATATGCTTATAAAAATCCCAAAAGCATTGGCCAAGCCAGGTTACAAATACCAGAACAAGGTCTTTAGAGTGAAGAAGAACATCGAGTGGCGTCGAAAAGAATTAAAACAAACTCGGGAGGAAATAACCTGGGGATTTAAAGTACAAACTCGTGTCTTGTACCTCTAATTAGAGGAACCTCCTTGGAGAGCATCCATTAAATTCCTAAATTACATCTCAAGTAGCTCTGCCGCTCCTCAGAGGGAACATCTACGATGTTTAGATCTCACTGAACAGCATGTACCTGCACGGTCTTTGAATTAAAGACCATAAAAAAAGACAAAAGGTTCCCAACGATTGATGTTCTGACTAATATAATACGAGGAAAAACAATGTGGATAAACAAAGGTCTGGGTAAAAACGATTACATCCGAGGAACCGTTCTAATGAAACTTGAATAAACAAGAAATGCTGGAAACGTCACTTAGGAAAGGTTCGACGTTTGTCCATCAGCTCCTACAGTGGAACTTTTAATTAAGGTTCTTCAGAACATTACTTGCAGTAAGTGGTCCTGGTTCTCCAAGGAACCTTTCGGGGATGGGGGAACCCTCTAAAGAACATTTCAAATGTGTGCTGGACTTGGTCCTCACCTAAAAACGCACCATGAAGTCGTTACAAGAACTAAAATGGTCCAAGTTTTCTTTTTTTTTTTTTTTTGCACAGGAAGTTTTTAGTTCATTGCGATTACATAAAAAGGTGCCAAAAGGACAGGTTCCTCATAAAAGAAACATTAAATTAAAGAGATACGGAATTCGTTTTTATAGCTTCAATCCAAAGAAACCCTTTTTTTCTCCCTAAAGCGGTTCATCTCTGAGGGCAAGAAGTGACTCGTGACATTAGTGTTCGTACTGTACGCCTCTGAAACGTGGTTGCCAAATAAAATGAATATAAACAGGACATAACGCTGAAAGACGAGACGAGACAAAGCTTTCTAACCAAGTAACCTCACCACACCGACTCTAAACACGGAAACAAACGACACAATGGACGAACGCAATCTAAAACACGTCACCATTTTTGGTCTTGAACTTCGCTACCACAAAAGTCTGTTCTGCCACGTCAAACGGCAGTGCCCCAAAGGGTACACAGAAAGCCAGACAGCACAGAAATGACAGATCAGAACATCAGAGCACCAAACACGGCTAATCAAACGTCTCGTAAATTGCGCGGTCCACAAATACAGAAGAAATCCCCATAACTTACAAAGTTCAGGCGTTCTGTCAAGAACCTTTACAGATTCATCTCGGGGCACAAGGACAGGATGCTCTCATTTCCCTCCAACCCAGCCGCTCATACCGGCTTCCAGAAGATACCTTCAGGACTTGGGTCACCAAGGTGGTTGCCAAGCATCTTGGATATATTTCAGAAAACGGCCAAAGAGTAACGAAGGAAAGGAATATAACAAGGATTCTTCGTCTTATTTTTATTATATTTAACCCAAATAAAGCCGTGAAACCATAGGAAATAAGGAATAAGCAGGGTCCCGCAGCGTCCGGTAGTCACGTTATGAAGCACGCTCAGTTCAGACGAACCCTGTGGATTTAGGCAATGATGAACCACAAACTAAAGGATTGACGCCAAAACCGACCGTTAAGCATCGAAATACAATTAAAGTTCATTAAGTGCAAAAAATATTCTAAGGTTTATATCAGAGGAGGCATTCTCCACATCCCTGCATCATCAGGATCAACATTTTAAAGACCTAGACAGGTCAGCTGGCGTGTATAAAGCGTCCGGTAGGAGAGAGAGAGAGTGAATGAGTGTGCCATGCCACAGACTGGGCTGCCAGTTATGATCTGAAATGGGTAAGGCTGGTGTGAGATTTGGTGTCCTGGTTCATCCCGGAAGCAGCCAGCGATGTTACAGCACCAGTATCGAGATGGGTGTTGCTTTTTTTTCTTTAATGATAGAGATTAAATGGAATCCAAAAGGAAAGCTGGGTCCGAATAAAATGAATCAATACATGTTCTTTGAGAAACGAGTGCCAGTTCCAGGCTACAGCTCTGCGCCTGGTGGCTTCACATCCAAACAGAACACTTTTCACTCCGTTCATCATTTACACTTCATCATCGCGCCTCTCCATACAAGATCTGAACCAAAACCGGCAGCCCTGCTCTAGAGAAGCTTTTTTTTTCTAAGCTTGCACTTCGAGGTTTGCACCAAACGAGTACGAATCCGCAGCAGAACCGACCAGCGCGACCCTCAAAGTTGGACTCGACGCGCAAAACCAAACCTCGGCTCCAAACGCAGGGCTTTTAGGAGGACGTGGGGGGTGTAAACTTTCTCCAAACACCTGCACTGAGAGCGAGCGGGTCCGGTGACTAACGAAGCACGGGATAACTTACCTTCCTCTGCTGAAGCCTCCTGAATTCGGTGCAGAAATAAAATCCACAGCAGCGTCAGAACCGGTTTAGAAAGCTCCATGTTTGCGCGGACGCGTTCGCGGGCTTTCGGTCATGTCGCTGGCGCTCGAGACTCACACGCGCCCGCGTGCGCGCACACACACATACATACACACACATACATACATACACACACACACACATACACACACAACCGTACACTGATCACGCACTGATCACGCAGACCGGCGCGCCGACACACACCGACTCGAGCCCTGGAACGGAGTGACAACGAGAAAAGGCACCTCGTTCCATATAAGGAATCTCAGGGGCGGGATTACGTCCTTGATTGACGCTGTGCTAACAGCCAATCAGATTGGTTATTGCACCTGCTTCAATTAAACCGAGTGTAAAGTCATAGGGCAGATTTCAGGGGGGCGCGCAAAAACACGGACAAGAAGTTCATCAGGTTATCAACAAAAAAATACTCTAAAAATACTTAGAATGGAAGTAGATTTCAGGCCTAAAGCTCTATCATTAAATTCTAAAAAAAACTCGTGTTCTTGCAAATTCAGACCTAAAACCGCACGAGAATTAAACATCAAGAAAATAAAACAATAAACAAATAACTGCGGCAGAAACGCAAATAATTAGGATGCATTCTCCCACCAAGGTGCCCTTGAACGGCATCCCTGGGTTTGATCCTTTCCTGTAGCCGCTGTGAAATTTGGTATGTTCTCCACACAGGCAGGCAGTGTCGCCTTAAACCACGTCCAATTAAACCAGGATCTTTTGAAAGCCTGAGTGCTGACCTTATTTTTAACCTGTATATATTTTATCCTCACGTTTCGTTCCTTTTTGTCCTGGGCAGGGTCGGGACACTTTGCCAGTCCAACGCCAAGGGCCAAGGGCCAAGGGCCAAGGGATAATACAGATACAGCCATCATGCTCACCGAGGTGTAAAGAACTAACACTGGACCCTGGAGCACGTTCAAGTCAAAAGTCACAAGACTATGTGTGTATTTTTATTAGGCTCATTAACAATGGAGCAATACCTCAAATCAGCATTATAACAGACATTATCTTCTGTTATCCAGGCTCAAATCGAGCACGCCCAGGAAGACAGTGGCAAGGAAAATCTTACTGATTGTAGCACTCTAGTACTGGTTTATATAAAGAGAAGCTTAATGTGAAACGAGCAGCGGCAACATGTGTTTAAATTAAAATGCAGTCGTGTTTAGGCTAATTAAGTGGAAATGCTGTAATATCACGAGATCATGAGGTCATAACTATAGAATATATAATATTTCATAAATTAAGGTGGAAAAAAAATAATATTAGTACAATATTAGTACATCTAATTCCCACAATTACCCTGACTTCTTCTTCTTGTTTTCTTACACACACGCCACGGTTTGGTGCCGATCCTGTGCACTCTCGTGGCGTAGTTTTTGTGGAAAAGCTCTTCCTATGAATAATAAACATAGCGGAGAGCCCTGCTGTCCGTTTTCTAGCCATAAAATCATTTGCAGACCCACAGGAGAGATTTTAAACCTGGTTGTATAGGAAATTCTGCTTCACGTTGCTCCTGCTAGGGTTAAACGCATTTACACCAACATCAATCCGTGCAGAAGTGCTGGCATTCCGAGGAAAAAAAAAACAGTCTGTACACGTATTTTGGACATCTGTGTTATTTTGTGGCTCTGAAATAAAGCCCAGTCCAAAAAATAAAGACTTTTAATCAGGTTAGAGCTTTAAGAAATCTGAAAAACGGTCACGTAAAAACGATGATTGTAATCATGGGCGCTAATGCACCAGACAGACCGAGTACACGTTTCCTTACTGTACAGTAAGTGTGTGAGACCCACATCACCCCACACACCCACACACACTCCCACACACACTCCCACACACTCCTACAGTCTCTCATAAAGCCCATCTTCAGGACTCGGCATCTCAAAGATCTCCGTTCCCGCAGCGCGCCACTCTAATACTTATTACCGCATTACAATTTCACGCTAGACTGAACCCTGAACCCTTTCTCTTTAAATACAGGAGAGAGAGCGTCAACGGTAACACACACACACACACACACACACACACACACACACACACACACCTCACCCATTCACACTTGATTTGGCAGCCGTCGGAGTGGAAACGGTGCTGGAAGGATACAGCTAAAGACGCTTTTAGAAGAAAAGCCTGGTTATAATGTGACAGTGAAACATGTAATCACTCAGAGTGAGGACACACACACACACACACACACACACACGCACACACACACACACACGTACGGTGTGGAGTAAAGGGAATGTAAGAACTCCAAACCACTGCGAAGGAACGATGAAATCCAGACGGTTCATTCAATTAGAGCGAGGTAATTAGCCTTTGTTTGTTTGTTTGTTTGCTTTTCTAACATTACTGGGTATCTTGGGCGAGGTTACAGCAATGCCAGTCGACACTCTCACACACACTGGCGCAGTTTCGAGACACCGATTAACCTAACGCATGTTTGTGGATCATTGGAGGAAACCGAAGCAGCCAGAGGAAACACAAGCAGACGTGGGGAGAACATGCCAAATTCACACAGGCAAAATCCAGGATCGATATCTGGAGCTGTGCGAAGGCCGTGCCGACCGCTTGTGCCGGTGCACCACCCAAGAGGAGTTGAAAAAGCATGAAATGAGGTATCTGTGAACAGAACGTTGTTGGACTGATATCTCAGGTTGTTTTTGGACAATCAAAACAATAAAACAAAGTATCTGCGTTATACGGGTGGCACGGTGGCACAGTGGGTAGTGCTGGTTCCTACTGGTGTGGAGTTTGCATGTTCTCCCTGTGTCTACAATTATTGCTTTTGGATTGCTCCCGCATGTTAAAGACATGTTAGGTTAAATAGCGTCTAGAAGTCTCAGTGTGTGTGTGTGTGTGTTGCCTTGTGCCCTGCGCTGCCAGTTAGGCCCTGCACCCCTGAACTGGTTTAAGCAGGCATGGAAGGCGTGACAACTTTTGCATTTCCTCCAATTTCTATACAGGGCTCTACAGCGCCCCCAGTGGTTGCAGGGTCGAGATTTGCAATAAACGCGTCGTTCGCTTTAAATAACAGGCAAAAGGTGCCAGATCAAAGCCGTTCAGAATGTCACTTTTTGAATACGGGGTGCTTTTTTTGCACCGTAAGCCGAATCGGATCGGCGTTCCTGAAGCCGCGGATCTGAAACCAAATCCCAGCGCCGGCAAGAAGATGAGTTCCCGTCGCTTTGTTTGTAATAGCAAATTCGTGCAGTGCCCTGGCCTTTGATCAAAGTGTAGCACCAGCCCCTTCATCCTGGAACAGGTCAGGAGGAAACGCCTAAAATGGACAGAGCAGAGATGAGACGACCAGATGAAGGAGGAGGATGAAAGAAGGATTGAAATGAGACACGGCAACCTTCTCAGGGCTCCTGAGGGACACTCGGGGACATTTTGGGATAAAAACCTGCGCCTCCAGGACGGATTTATTCCCTGGCTGCTCCTAAGGACCACGTTAGGAACGCGTTCTGGAGGATGAAGACGTACAGAAGAAATTCTGGACAGATGGCGATTTTATAAAGATGAAAACAAACACCTGGTAAATAAAGAATCACTGAACTGTAATCCGTGGATTCGTTTTGAGCTGGTCATAACTATTTGTCCCTTCTTAAAGTGGCTCAGGTGTTTACTCCTCACATTTCTCCCACATCCAGCACGTCCACGACCAGAACAGACTGTTCTCTTTAGCACTGCAGGAAAACAAAAACTAGAACTTCCTGAATATCAGATCTTTCTTTCAGTTAATGATCAATTATTTTTTAGAAAAAATATATATTGACCTGCCCTTGTTATTATTTATTTATTTTATTTTATTTAAAACTAAACACAATCTTAATCCTTTCGAAATGCTACTTATGGTTTTCTTGTTTTTATAAAACACATTTTTAGAAAAAAAGCTGAACTCCTCCAACATATTTTTTTCTTATTAATTAAATTATAAATAGTAATTATTATGATTATTATTACTACTATTATTACTTATTATTTTTTGTTTAATTACAAGCAAAGGCTTAACATAATTTTTTTATATTTATTTATTTTTTAATTCAGAAATGATTTCAATTATACTTAATTTATTAATTAACAATCTTGAGTTGTCCACATTATTATTATTATTATTATTATTATTATTATTATTATTATTATTATTATTATTATTATTATATTAAAATTAACACAAATATAATATTAATATAATTAATATTATAAAATAAAATTATTATTATTATTGTTATTATTAATTTAGAATTTAAATTAATAATAATAATAATTATTATTATTATTATTATATTAATTTAAAATTTATATATTATAAATATAATATTTACCCACAACATTTACTTTTACTTCATTAAATGTGTTTTTTATTTTTGCTTAATTACAAGGAAAGGCTTTACATAATTTTTTCTATTTATTTATTTATTTCGGCACTTATATG
Organism: Parotocinclus haroldoi; assembly: GCA_034779995.1. Lineage (NCBI taxonomy): Eukaryota > Metazoa > Chordata > Actinopteri > Siluriformes > Loricariidae > Parotocinclus > Parotocinclus haroldoi. The sequence continues at coordinate 13,417 of JAUZST010098833.1, forward strand.
AATAATTTGTTTCATTCAGAAATTATTTCAATTATTCTTCAATTATTTATTAAGAATCTTGACGTGTCCACATTATTATTATTATATTATATATATTACTAAAATTATAATATTAATGTACTTAATATTATAGTATAAAATTATTAATGTTATCGTTATTATGAATAATAATGACGATAATAATAATAATAATAAAAATAATACACTGTTTGTGAGCAGTGTAATAATAAATAATAATACGTATTTATATATTATAAATATAATATTTTTTTATTTTTTTATTTGCTACATGGCTTTCTCTGGGATTGGTCCCAGACTGAATAAAAATAAAGTTGTTTTTGAATCGATTCCTTTTCTATCTTGAACATTTGGAGCTTTGGAGCGATGCTGCAGGATCTGATGAGACCTTTATAAAGTTATTACTCTTTATTTCTCCTGATATTACCCTGAGCCAAAACATAAACCGGTCTGGACACGGTGACCAGGACTGACCGTTATATTCATTATGATCTGGAACGTTCCATCAGGGCTGAACCTCGAGCTTTTAGCAGCTTCAGATGGAAAAGAAGATCTGCATTACTTCTGTGCTTCTGACCTCTGACCTCATCTCTTAGCTCCCACAAAGTCCATGATGAAGCGCCGAGGTTTTATTTTCAACCTTCGCCGTCACCGATCGCTTTTACAATCAAACAGAACTCTAGAGTTTAAAATGCGTAAAATGCTCAAAGAATAATTATATTCAAATGCTTTATTTCACCAGATCCTTCACTTGTCCACAATATCATCTTTTTTTAACGATGGAAAATGTTTAAAAATATTTGTAAAAAATACAAAAAAAAAAGAAACTGATCATTATTCTTTCAATTCTTTTTTATTTAGACCAAACCTATCTATTATTTTATCATTTCTGTGTTTACGTTTTTTATTTCAGTTATTATTAAAGTTGTTATTTGTATTACTTATGAAAACAATCCTATTATATGTTATATTTTATATGTATTTATAGTTCTATATTAGCGTTAACACATTATTATTTTAGTTTTTATCAACTTATTTTAGTCGTGGTACAAAACTAATATCAACTCAATATTCAGTTACATTACGTTATTTTTATTTTAGATAACCTTGACCTGTTACTTTTTTATCTAAAATTATTTATTTTTTAAAAAATATTCTTACATTTTTTTTGTTCACTTAATCCTTTCACAATATGGCTTCTATTTTTATTTACTTACTTGTGAATTGTTTTTATTTAAACCAAAACCCTTTCACAATAATTCCTTTATTTATTTTTCCTTTTTATTTAGACCCAGGACCAGTCTTAATCCTTTCACATTATTATTTATATTCTTTATTTATTCATTTTTAATTTATCCATAATAACATCCCTGTTTTGTCGATTGTTTATCTTATTTTATTATTATTATTTATATATCATAAATTGTTTATTAATATTGTTTCCCCTGCATGTGACGTCCTGCCCAGCCCGGTGGCATCGCCGGACCTTAGGCCCTCAGTGGTGGGCTGGCTGTGCCAAACGGGGCACATATTTTATACATGTTTATATCATTTAAAAAGTGAAAGAGGTTCTCCCTCTGCTCTGGAGCTTAAACTTTATCTGACCTTCATTAGAGATGAAGTAAATGCAGATAAAGCAAAAATTCATTACAGAAACAAAGTGAACAAACAACGTGCTCTCACTCTCCGTCTTTGCATAATAAAGGCCAAAAAAAGTTTCCCGTTCCTGTTGGATAGTGCTGAGCAAACTCAGATATTTACATAAATAATGACACTCTCTGTAATTAAGGATGAGCTGCGGCGCTCGCGGGAGTGGAGGGTGGCTTTAGCTTGAGGAGGACCAGGTGATGAAACATTCATGCTCCTGAAAGGTGAGCAGTCCAAAAGGCAGGAGGAATGCTAAAGCTATGCTAATTGAAGCGGAATATTCATGGCTCGGGTACGAGCGCCGTCCTACAGGCATGCCAAATTCAAATCCGTCGCTCAAACTTTGCCTGAACTTTCCTTCGCTTCTCTACAACCCACCGATCGAACGAGCTGCAGATCATCTCCAGAAGTGCTTCTTCCAGGACGTGTGCCAAACAGTCACACTTTTGAGAAGTCTGCTCAGCGTGCACCGGCCAATCGGCATCTTCCAAGATCTCAAGCAAGGCCAAAGACCAAGTCGGTGACCTTAACGGCCGATCGTAAGCTTTAAAGAGAGAAAGGGGTTCTCCAAAAGATGAGGTGACCAACAAAGTGGGATCTTTAAAGGATGAGGCTGATGTCTTCAGTGGAGAAGACGGGACTTCTCAAAGAAAAAGATGGGTCTTCGCATAGGGAGGAGACTGGACAATGGATAAGTCTTTAGTGGATGAGACTAGAGTCACATGGTAGGAGTCTTCAAGCCAAAGCTTGTATCTTTAAAGGATGAATCAGGTGGCCCCAAAGGGAGAGGAAGGAGCCTTCAAGGAACAACGAGACAGTCTTTAAAGAACAGGATGGGAATCTTTGACAGGAGAACATAAAAGTGGATCACACTCCAAGTCTTTGAAGCACAAGTCAGAGGAGTCTTGAGACTAGTCGAAGGAGAATGAGGCAGATGTATTCATTTGAGAAAAGGAAGTCCTCAAAGGATGAGAGTAGATATCTCCCAGGATGAAACCAGAGAGGTCTACAGAGAGGAGATGATGGGAGTCTTCAAACAATAAGACACGAGTCCTCAAAGGGACAAGGCAAAAGCCCTCAAAGGCCAAAGCTTGTACCTTTAAAGGGTGAGGCCAGTTCCATCACTGGACAAGGTAAGATATTCAAGAAGTGAAGCAGGTGTCTTCAATGAAGAAGGTGGGAATTATAAGAAGAGTCAGCAGAGTCCTCGGAGAACAAGACAAGACTCCTTATGGATGATATGGGAGTCTTCGAAGAACAAGATAGTAGAGTATGGTAGAGTTGGGATTCCAGTAGGACGAGGTAGGGGTCTTCAGAGGAGGTTGTTTTACAGGAGGAGGTAGGAGCCTTTAGCAAACAGAGCAAAGGTCAAGTTCGGAGTCTTCAAATGAAGAAGCAGGAGACATTCAGTGGAGACGTGTCTCTGGAGACCAAAGGATGAAGAAGGTCACGTCAAAGGACAAGAAAAAGGTGAAACAGGAGGCATTTCATGAACGAGAGTGGACAAGGTGTGAGTCTTCGTGAGTTGAGGTTGAGGTTGAGGTTGAGGTTGAGGTTGAGGTAGGTTGTGACCCCCTAACGGTAACAGAATGACCTTATCACGTCCGAATGACGTTCCACATCGAGTGAAGCCCTGCAGAAGACTGGAGGTCCAGTTCTGCCATATGAATCACCTTCTGTAAAACAAGAACTGAAATGAGAGACTGTCTCAAAGCATGGTATCTCCACCCACGCTGAGATTACCGACAGCTGTGTGTGTGTGTGTGTGTGTGTGTGTGTGTGTGTTACAGCACGGTATTGACAGGAAGTAGAGGGATGTGAGAGGATGTTCAGAACTCATGCTGCTGGATTAGAAAAACAGATCAATGTTCAGATCCACGCAGAGAGAAAATCAAGAGCTCCAGAGAAGATGTGATGATAAAAAGATTTCGAGTGCAGTCCAGAGGACAAAGGGACGCTGCCTCTCGTTTATAGGAGCCACTCGCTAACTCTAAACAACTGCGAACATTCAGGACTCGGACAGATTTAGTTTGATTTCATGCCAGTTCATTTCTAAGAGGATCCAGGAGGTTCGTCCGTACTGTCTGGAGTATTTTTTTTTGCTCTAGGTTTAACCTTTGCAGGATGCTCCACTGTGGAGAGAATAGAAACATTATAATATGTTACTGCCCAGCACCAAGCAAAGCTTTAACATCTGGCCACAGCAGCAGGACTGATACCTAGAGGGGTGGAACATCCAGTTTTACCTCTTGATTATCCAAGATCATTATAGGGTCCATCACGAAATTCAGTGGGCAAAGCGTAAACATGGTGAGGTTTCGAAGATTCATATGGGTGAGGCCAGTCCCCTCGAAAGTGTTAATGAAGTCCAAGGGAAGTATGGGGCATGGTGGGGTATCTTCATAGGATGATGAGTATCTCCTTCAAAGGATGGCGAGTTTTTCTTTAAAAAATGATGAGTATCTTCTTCAAAAATGATGAGTATCTTCTTTAAAGGATGGTGAATATCTTTTTCAAATGATAATGAGTATCTTCTTCAAAGTTTGGAGAGTATCTTATTAAAAGTATGGTGTTTTTTGGCCTCAGACTAACCCAGACATGACGAAACAGTAAATGCAGACTCACACCACATACAATAGATATGGAGCAACAGCCCGAACCCATTAGACTCCCTCCATCACACATTAGGATCAGATTAGATCATCGGAAGCAGAGTGATGCTGGCCAGGCACAGGAAGTTCAGAGCTCTGCATTGTGTCACTTTAGTGAGGAGGTCAGAATCACTTCCTGTAAACAAACGCTGTTTGGCTTTATCAGATTTAATAACTTCACTACAAGAAATTAAATCTTCTGCAGGTTTCCCTCCATCTACGTAGCAACTCCATAATCCCTAATCCAGAAATAACACGGGATTCATTTTCCTACACGTCACCTACAACGAGCTCTTATATAACGGGAGCTTACATAACACAAGGTCACCAAAAAATAAGCAGTACAGGTCACATCCCACTTCTGGGATAGGAAACGGTTTGGGGGCATGATGGTGGCATTTACAAATCTCAAATTGTTACGTCTAGAGGAGAGGTGATTGTTTTAAGATACAGTTTCCACACTGTTTCTTCAAAGGGTGGTCATGATCCATTTCATACCTGACTGGTGTCCTCTTTAAAAACTGTGGGCATCTTCCTCTAAGTATGGTGGGTATGATCTAAGTATGGTTGGTATGATCTTCTAAGTATAGTTGGTATGTTCCTCTAAGTATGGTTGGTATGTTCCTCTAAGTCTGGTTGGTATGTTCCTCTAAGTCTGGTTGGTATGTTCCTCTAAGTCTGGTTGGTATGTTCCTCTTAGTATGGTGGGTATGATCTTCTAAGTATGGTGGGTATGTTCCTCTAAGTATGGTTGGTATGTTCCTCTAAGTATGGTTGGTATGTTCCTCTTAGTATGGTGGGTATGATCTTCTAAGTATGGTGGGTATGTTCCTCTAAGTATGGTGGGTATGATCTAAGTATGGTTGGTATGATCTTCTAAGTATGGTGGGTATGTTCCTCTAAGTATGGTTGGTATGTTCCTCTAAGTATGGTTGGTATGTT
>JAUZST010098844.1:0-17500 GCA_034779995.1 Parotocinclus haroldoi
AAAATTATTTTTTTTATTCTCTTGGTCTGCAGGGTTACGAGAAAGCAGTCCCCACCCAGACACAAAGGGTGCATATACACTCACACACTAGGGCCACTTGAGAAACACGAATTACTCTAACACACATCTTTGGACTGTAAGAGGAAACAGAAATGCCATGCAGACTACTCACAGAAAGGACTCAGGTTGCTTCAAATGGAATTGAACCCAGGACTTGCTATGTGGTCACGGTGCTACTCATTGAGCCACAGCACCACCCCCCCAAAAAAATACATGAAAATTCTTCATGAACCAAGTGAGCTTGGCTTATGAAAAAGGATGATATCCCCACATTAAATGCCATTTCCAGCTGCAAAGTTTTCTGCCCCAAAGTATGCAGTATGTATATATACTGAAAACTACATTATGCATTATTCCCTTTGATTTGAATGAGAAAAACTCAAACATTCCATCATAGAATTCAATCTTGGTGTATATTATTCATAGGTACAGTAGAGTAATTCCAAATTGGACTGGTAAATCTATTATGCATTAGTACATTGCTGTGGTAACATAATATGCTGTGGAATCTAATGTAGGTTAAACTATTACCATATAGCATGTAATGTGCACACACTCACAATTACGGTACAGGTAGACTGATGTTTTGAACTTGGCTCATTTTACAAAGCAAAACTGGCAACTAAATTAATCCAAACTTTTAAACTAATAACTGTGTAAAACTGCAGATGTAGTTAATTATTGATAAAGTACAAAATGTATATTTGGAATTAATCTCAGTCTGCTCTTTAATAACAATGCCATGGTCATATAGTGAACTCTAATAAGAATTTTAAAACTTTCTATCAGTTTTGATTCTTTTAACAGGAAGTCAAAAAAGTACTGGAGGCTTCAACAATCACTTTTGTAACACATAAGACCCTCCAGCTTCGCTAACCTCAGTGATCATTAGCTGCTATTAAATCACATGGGTTTTATTTAAATTATATTTCTGCTTGACTTTGGCAAACCTCTTTCAAGTTTAAGCATGGTATTTAGGCTTTATATTACCGATGTCCAGTCAGGGGTCGGTCCAAAGCAGCGGTGTGTTCCATTACTGTTGCCCAATGTAAGACATGCTTGCAAGATTTTGGGAACATGTTAGAAACAATGAGAGAAATTAACACCTAAAAACACTAAATCGCAGATCCTCAAATGTGTCAAAACATCTTTTAATTGTTGTGAGAAAAAATGTCAACATTACAAAGTGGTAAATGCTTTACAGTTCCTACTTGTTTTGTAATTTGTTGCAGGCATGAAAATCAGGTTTGGATTTATGTTAAGAAAAGAAAGACAGAAACATGAAATATCTCATTGTCGTGCCATCTGCAACGAAATCAAGGTACATGTAAGTCACAAGAGTTTTTGCTGGGGCTTTTTTTCATTTTCCATCCCATCCCAACCATTTGTAGTTCAATTGCTCTCTTATTTTCAGTCAGACATTAATGTTAATTATCCTCATTGTCAAAAATATTTTACCAATAGTTTCATCCATCTTTACCAAGAGTGTCCATAAATGTGGAACTAATTGTTACTTATTCTTTGTCATGTCTTGTACATGCTGCATTTCAGATCTAGAATATAGCTGTTGTTTTATAGGCTAATGAAATAGCAATTTGTATTGCTAAAACAGTTCAGCTTTAGACTAGCAAAGCAGTTCTGTCCTAACATTTTAACTTTCAGGATATTTGCTCTGCAGCAATACTAGAGAAGACACACGTGTTCTACAGGATGCTGAGAAGGACACAAATAAAGAGAGCAAGACGCTAACAAGAGCAAATCTGCTCTGAATGGATGAGTGGATGTGACAGAGATGAAGTGGTTTAATCAGCATCCAGGGAGAATGTGAGCGAGCGATAGAGAGAGAATCAGAGTGAAGAAGAGTGCCCTGTTCCCGCAGTGCAGGTTGAGATAAGTGTATTGTGAAGAGGAAACAATATCCTCTAACGACCTGAAAAAGTGAGGCCAGTGGTGCACAGTATTATAGGTAACCTTGTTGTGGTTTCTCCAAAGCTCTCCAGATTATGACTGTGTTTATGCCTACAGCAAAATACATGAAATCGCACAAATCATTTATGGAATTGGTGTCTCTTTCTATTAAGTCATATCCTTCTATTAAAACATGATATTTCTAAAGCTCCAATAAACCAGAAATTTGCAAAGTGCCATTGAATGAATGATGCTTGGTGCAGTAATGGTCAGTGTAATACAGTCCAGGAGAACATACATTACCTCTGCTGCATTTTTTATCCCAATGAACCCTGTTCGGATTTATCTGTTAAGATAAAGGTGCTGGATTTTTGAAGCAGTGTATTACCAGTGGGGCAGATGATTGAAGATATGGATGCGCTTGTCCTGAATGTCTTTCTCACCCTTGAACACTGGCAGTGAGCTTCAAAACAAGCGCATCCAGTGTGGGAGTGGGAGTGGGAGCTGTTTGTTTCTCACTGGCATATGAGTTTTTATTCTGGCATTCTGTTGGAGGTGGAGTTGGCTGATCTTGTGATGTTATTATTTATGTTCAGTAAAAAGTACAATATGAATGTTATGAGTGCTGCGTTACAGGTATAGCCACTGAACTGTATTTTTCATTACAGATTACAGTACCTTAGCGTCACAACGCATGTTATTTACAATAACTCTAACTTTCTGTTGTTTACAGTACCAATCAGGATACTGTAGAGATACTTTATGTATTATATCTGTACTGTTTTATTGTCACAATAATGTTGGCTTGTGAGCAGCATCATCCTACATGACTCTTCGCAGACACTTGTTCGTTCCACAGCAGTTGTAAATGGACACACCCAATATAAACCCTCACTTGTGTTCAAACGCCCCTTGTATTTCTACTCCTGTTTCTCCCCATGCTTCCTATTGTAGTTTGTTTGGCCACATGCAGTTTCATGTTTAGTGTATTCCATGTTATTAGCCTATTAAGGTTAGTAAGCCTATTACATAGTCTATTGTCTGTTAGTTTTGTGTGTAGTTAGTGTTGCCATTTTCTGTTCATCACAGTGCTGGCACCATGTCTCTTTGCAATAAACCATCCACACTTGCATTAATTTCAGTCTCCATCCAACTTAATTATTCCAAAAATTATATTTTCCTGTTCACAATGTTTTCCAGTGAAATACACTACACTGACTATTCCCCACTTTTTTATTTACAACAATCCACTAAACATAATGACTCTTGTGCATCTGTGTTTATGTACAGAGTGTCTTTCAAGTGTCTTTATCTGCATATCCTAGCATGCACTGCAGTGAGCAAAAGATGTGTTGGTTTCATGGATTGATAAGGAAACATTTACGATCCCTTATTTTCAAAGATGTTAAATATCTTGATATTGTTAAATATTGTTAAATTGCTAAATTGTTCCTTTATATATTATACATGTGTAAATGTTATCTTCTGCACTATGTAGATCACCCTTATTGGCGCTCTTTGAGATTTTATCCTTCTCTGCATCTACTTCCTTACTTCACACAGCCACACCAGTGAGAGCAAGAGAAATATAGGAACTGGGAACGCAAGAATCGTGGTAGTGTGCAGATGCATGGTAACCATGGTAACTGTTTTTGTACCCAAAATCTGTAATACACAGTATACTAACACATACAGTCACTGAGCACTTTCTTTGGAACACCTGTACACTTACTCATTCACGCAATTGTCTAATCAGATAGCTGTGTGAAATGCATACATGGGCCAGCAATTTCAGGCAATGTTTACATCAACCATCAGAATGGGGGAAAATGCAATCTCAGTGCTTTTGACCATGGCATGATTGTTGGTGACAGGCTGAGTATTTGAGTATTTATATAACTGCAGTTCTCCTGAAATATTCACATGCAATAGTCTGTAGAATTTACTAAGAGTGGCAATAAAGCATAAACAACCAGTCAGTCTCAGTTCTGTGGATAGTAAAACCTTCTTGATGAGAGAGGTCAGTGGAGAATAGCTAGTCTGGTTCATGCTGACAGACACACTGCAGGAATGCAGATAAACACTCTGTACAATTGCAGAAAAGCATCTCAGAGTGCACAATACATCAATAATTGAGCCTGATGGGCTACAACAGCAGAAGCCAACATTAGATACAACTGATGTAGCGGATGTTACATTAAACACATGCTCTGCAAAGCTGCCGGCACATTGATCTGCTGGTAGGGCAACTATTGCAGAATGGAGAAGATCATTTCTGTGCAACTGCCCTTTAACAGTTGTTCCAACTAGAGGGAACCACTGCATCCCTATTTCCACGCCCATGCTTTTATTGTCAGTGTAACCAGTTTAAAAGTGTACAGATGTAGTAAAATGAGCAACTAGTAATTTGGTCATTTATAATCAGGTGGTGCAGCGGCTAATAAGCATGGTGGCGCCGGTGTTTGTACTACAAGAGGACCCATATTTTTCTCCACCTTTATTCTGGGGTGGTGGGGCAGCATAGTTGCTCTGTGGGTAGCACCACTGTCTTATAGCAAGAAGGTCCTGGCTTCTATCCCACGGTTCCTTTCTGTGTGAAGTCTGCATTTGCTCTCTGTGGTTGTGTGGGTTAACTCTGAGTATTCTGGTTTCCTCCCACTGGAACCTGAAGTGATTACACTAAACCAGCAGTGAAGAAATGTATAACTAGTCTTGAGATAACCTTGTGTATAAATGTAACCTTGTACATGTTGCTGATAGCAATGTTAAATAAACCGAATAAACGAACATATCCTGAGGTCGTATTGCCGTAACACCACCCACTTTATCAGGGGTCTCGTAGCTGCTTGATTCCCTGCATCTGCTTTGTGCAGGCTTTATATTTGTCCTGCAGTTTCTTCTGCATTAAAAAAAGTTTTCTTCATTTAAACATAAACACTGCAACACCCCTCACTCCACAAACATGCATAACATTATTAAATAAATTAGATTCTGTCCTACAAACGTTGTCAATTTTTTTTATTAAAAGCAAAACAGTGAAAAGTTATTCTATTCTTTTTCCAGCAGCACTCCAGTTTGTCTATAAATGCTAATAAATTACACAAATAAAAGTACTTTAAGTATTGTTATATTCAAAAACTTAACACTTGCACAAGATGACCATTTCAGCTACAACCAATTTTTAAGAAATGAATTAAATTACATTTTAACTGTTAATACAATTAGTGCAATATATGTGTACAAATTAGATTTACATTTTAAAAACTTTTCTGTTTCGTTTAAACAAGGATTTGGAAGCAGTGCAAGCCAGAGTCTAAATGTAATGAGACGCATTGCAGGCGGGCCACTGAACTCCACAAATAGCCGTTTGCACCTTTGCGCTAGAAATAAAATAGAAAGGCTGATGCTATCCTTACAGACTGTTAACACTACAGTCTGAATTTAAACTTGATTCCAGGGACTGGGGTATAGGAAACACAGAAAGACATTATAAACACAATTTATAGAAAGACTGGCCTGATAACAAATAGGCATAGAAACTAAATTGAAATTCTTATGCTATTTTAAGGACTCTTTACACTACACGCTGAAATTAAACAAAGTCTGTTGAATAAAACTATAACAATAATAATTACATATTTTGAAGATTTGCTAACATCAAAATTAAATTCAAAGAGTGACTTAATGGTACTTGAATAAAAATAGATTTTTTATTGTTCTGTAGGCAGGAACAAGTGAAATACACATTGTAATATTTGGCCGCTGATAACAGTAATATGTGCATGCATAAATAAGGACAAGAGTCTAGGAACACAAAAGGAAAATTAAGAAGACAAAAACAATGTATAGAATTTTTTTTTTTAATCCTTTAGCTGTTATGTTAAATCAGCTTTGGTTTCATGGTAATTTAATTCTTCATGGCTACTCAAGGTGCTGCTCATGATGTGATTATTGGCACTGGCTCATCTAAATTGCTTTGTCATTTGGGGTATTTGAAAATTGCACTTTACTACTTAGATTTGTGGTGTTAAATTGTTTTACAATGCATGTGTACTGACAATTGTATATACTGTACAAAACTATGTCAATTGTACCACAAGTAAGATAACTAAAGTTCTGAAGAGAGAATGCAATACGGGATAGAAGAGATCAAAGAACACATACTGTATTGGCATACATACAGTTTTACCCAGTTATATAGATATTCATATATACACACATCAGTAAGGATATTTAGTATGTAATCGAGTAGAGTTTTAGTGCTAAATGGGACAAAAAGATTCACCGGACACAGCTTTCATACTGTGTGTATATATATATATATATATATAGTAAATGTCAGTAAATGTGGTATAATAATGTTAATTATTAGTGAGTATTAGTGTACCCTCATGTAGACATCAGTATATAAAAATAGGTTTCTATGTAATTTCAGTTCATGACAGTGCTTGTAAATCTTGTAGCCTTGCTTGCTTCTTCCTCTGCCTGACATCACATAGTATGTAATTTGGAGCGAAATAAGCCAGTTGCCCTTCAACAAAGCAGCCCCGGTCTTTTCAACAGGAGGTACTACTGACCTTTCTTTTGAAGTAATTGAAATGTCTCTTCAATGCACGTTCAGCACCTGCAGAAAATGTTAGAGGGGAGTTATAATTGCGTCTCTTCTCTCTGGGCTTTTCAGAGACGATTGTGGACAACCAGGGTCAACTTGACTGTGTCAGCAAGTTCATAGACAGTTCCGAATGGAGCTCACAAAACAGCAGTAAAGCCCTTGCTTGTTTAGCACCACTACACAAGCTGCTGCCCTTTGTTTAATGTGCTCATGGGAACCTTAAATTTGCTCTGAAGTCACAGTACTGCTGGTGCAGAAGGAAAAGATTTCAATATCAGCAACCTTCACACACTCAAAGGAATATTTTTTTTTTTTATAATTTAATAACTAGGTTGAAAATGCTTACATATTGTTCTCCTGTTTGCTGGATTTTAAATGTCATTCTTCTTCACTAAGACACCTGTGTTTTTAATGTACTTCTGTTTCTGTCTCTAAAGCAATGGAACTTGTAGCTTGACTGAAACCTTATTCATTTGAAAGAGATTTAATAATATTATGCACAATATTCCATCATGAGCAACTTACAATTTGCTCCTAAGTAGAGATTACAAAGGTCTAGAAGTAAAACAATCCATGTAACTCCGAGATGTGACGCTGTGCCATCTGATATTTAGACAGCATTTCAGTTAGCCTTGAGGTAGTTGTATAGAGCTTGAAGACCTACATCCAACACTTCTTTAACGGGCTTCAGTAATGGGTTATGCACAATATGAAGTCCTTTATCCAGTGGGTGAGCAGCTAGTTTCCCCAGCCTGTTGAGTTGGTGCATTTCAGCAGGAACATTCTGAATGTCATTATAATCCACATTGAGCAGTTCTAACTTGGTCAGGCAGCACAGCATCTTGGGTAAAGTGTGAATACAATTCCCTTCCACAATGAGGATCTTCAAATTAGCTAGAGATTGGATCTGCTCTGCAATGTTGTCAAGTCTGTTGCATGCCACATGCAAAAAGATCAACCTTTTCATGGCATACACACATGCTGGAATATATACAATATTGTTGTGGCTCAGATTAAGCTTCTGCAGGCTAGTGAGCGCAGACAGACTGTCTGGGAGACTTGCAAGCTGGTTGTTTGCAAAGCTAAGGACCTGTAGCTTACTACAGAAGCCAAGTTCCTCTGGAATCTCGGTTAGAAGGTTGTGGCAGGCAAAGAGCACCTTAAGGTTCCTGAGTTTCCCTATCTCAGGAGGCAGATGGGTGAGCTTGTTTCCCCAAACATTAAGCACCACCAGGTTGTGAAGGAAGCCCACAGAGGAAGGCAAGGAACACAAGCAGTTCAAAGACAAATTGAGCTTCTGTAGTTCTGTGAACTCCCAAAGTTCTTGAGGAGCTTCGATCATACCTTGGCAGGCAAAACTCAGCACAGTATAACCAAAGCGCATCTTGGTACATTTACGTATCCTGTCAGACGATGTCAAGCTCTCTTCATAGGCTAGACTTTTTCTTTCTGCCTGTTTCAGTCCCTTCGATTGCTTTCCTCCCATGCCAGCACGGTGTCTCAGCAAAGTATGTTACTTACAAGTTCCAAAGTGCAACAACAAAAAAAAACTTTGATCTCCTTAGCTATAAAAGTCAAGCTTTGACTCGTAAACGCAGCCTGGTTGGAGAACATCCTTAGGTCAAGAAATTCCACTGAAGTTGAGTCTGAAGTGTCTAGAACAATTAAGAAATGCAGGACTGGTAGCCAGGAAAGCGAGAGAGAATCCAAAGCATATCACTGTGTCACACAACATTGCTGGAACTCTTACCAAGTTTCACTGCCTGTCTTCAGCTGCCACTGTCACTTTAACTTAACTGCCTGCTCATAACTTAACCTAGATATTATTATGGGTACAAGACAACCTTTTCTGAAGTGGAAAAGTAAAAACTGTGTCTTTCTGTTGCATGCTATCAACCCAGTGGTATAAACTAAAGGCTTTAAACTCCTTTAAGTATTTAATATTTAATTAATCTTCTCATAAACCATATCTATTTATAAATAACACAAAACAACTGTCAGTGCTTACGCTACAACCCCAAGTCACATTAGCAGCAAATCAAGTTGGATAATGATCATTTTTTAAGCAGTGTGGGATGTGACTTCAGTAACTTGGACTTTTATTTCGTTGCAGACATGAACCCAAGATATTTTATGTTTTGTTAATAAAAATCATTTCCTGAATTTCAGGACTGCAACACATTTAAGGAAAAGTTGGCATGGGAAAAGTTAGGGCTAGCACATAAAAAAAAAGAACTCTGATTTGGTACAAAAGCAACATCCACTTAAGGCAAATGTGCAACAATAAAATGTGTGGGGAATTTATTAAAATGTTTAATAACAACGTTGACACTACACTAAGTATACATATGATATGTCACATTGTGCTACTCTTGGCAAACAGGGTAATGTCAGTGATTATAAAAGTCTGTACAGTTTTTAATACTGACAGTACTAGCAGGGTTCCCAGTAAGAAAAAATAAGCTATATGTATAATATGTTTATCTGTCTAGTACCCATCCAGAATACCATCATCCATGCACAACTAGTGTGGATTTCTATTTCAAAACAACTACCATCTCCAGACCCTGTTGTTACAGCTGCCTAATACCCGTAAACTGAATATGACCATCCTCAGTATGGAGCACTACTGTTACCGTCCCCAAGGTCAAATGCATTGTTAAAGACTCATCAACAAAGGCTAATTATAGTGTACAAAGGTAGCACAACTGAAGTCCGTGCACAGGAAGTATATATGGCAGAACTGAAAAATCTTGAAAAGTTTGATATGCATACAAATGTGTATGTCTTGACACATGGGAACACAAAGTACCAAAGTATCAGGAATCCTACTGCAATCCTCAGTTTTACTTCACCATAAGGCATTGATTACAGGATGTTCAGTGGCACGAGGTCAAGTATGCAACCCCATCACTGGATACCTGAGTTTAAGCCTTGTTGGTGCCTCTGGCCACAGAAACTCCACAGACACAACTGACTGCAAGTTGTTTGGAAGCACTCACAAGTCTATGCTCATATCCCTTGGCAAAAAAGGAGTGCACAGGGAAAGGGGAATTAAGTATATCCAAATTTGTGGGAAAGGGGTGTTCTGGTCCCCCTATAAAAAAATATCCATTGTACATGCTGGAGGCAACATCCTGTAAGCACCGAGAAAAGATTACAGGATGAATAACATAAACCGTGCAACAGATGAACTGCTGTCTCTGACTTTACATCTACAAAGTGGAGCATCGACTTTAAATCTTCAGTACGGTAGATGTGATTAACAGGGTACAGAGTGAGTGAAACATATTGCTGGAAAAACTCCAGCAACGCTGCTGTGTCTGATCCACTCAGAAGTAATGCTTTAGTAATGCTTAAGCTTTGTGTTTTACCTTAACTAACACAGGACTGTATATATTGCTCCTACATAAAGGCATGCACAGTACATAATGACATAATGTCCATTAGCATTATTAGTTGCGGCATAAATAGCAGTTTTTTAAATCTATTTGTCTAGTTAGCATATTTTAAACATGTCATAAACAGTACATGTCCATCTCAGTGGACTTGTGAGCCTAAGTGACCTTTTATTAGTTTGTTAGATATAAGCAGACACTATACTTGTATAAACAGCCAACTACCTATTATTTTACAAGCATTGTTGTGTAATTACTACTCCCCTTATGTGTTCGTCTTGTCCCCCTTTCCCTATTAACAATTACATTAAAGCATGTACAGATGGTTAATTAAAAACTGGTCTGCCGCAACTCAGATCATATCACTCACGCTGACGAGAATGTGTTTGATCTAGTCTCCATCCACCGAAACACAACAAAACCTCTCCTACTTTCAAAGGCTTGAATAATGATAGCCCAACCCAAGGAGAGGACTTTTAATTAAGATTTTTAAGTACACAGGGCTACACACTGCGTTTCAATATTGTAACTCCTACTCAAAATGATATGTTCTGCAATTTGTTTTAGAATGGCCTTGTATAAAAAGTTAACAATGTGCATCGTGATGAGCCACAGACCAAAGCTTTTTCAATGGTGGTGGATCATTCTCAGCACTGCAGTGACACTGACGTGGTGGTGATGTGTTAGTGTGTGTTCTTCTGGTATGAATGGATCAGACACAGCAGCGGTGCTGTGGCGGTGGAGTGTTTAAACACCTCAGTGTCACAGCTGGGCTGAACATAGTCCCCCTATAAAAAATATCCATTGTACATGCTGGAGGCAACATCCTGTAAGCACCGAGAAAAGATTACAGGATGAATAACATAAACCGTGCAACAGATGAACTGCTGTCTCTGACTTTACATCTACAAAGTGGAGCATCGACTTTAAATCTTCAGTACGGTAGATGTGATTAACAGGGTACAGAGTGAGTGAAACATACTGTTGGAAAAACTCCAGCAACGCTGCTGTGTCTGATCCACTCAGAAGTAATGCTTTAGTAATGCTTAAGCTTTGTGTTCTACCTTAACTAACACAGGACTGTATATATTGCTCCTACATAAAAGGTATGCATGAAACATGCTCACTTCATGCATAGTCATGATGACTTATTGAGGAATTGACTCATAATACTAATACTAATACTATTGTGTCCCGTTATAGTACAATGTTACCATAATTTTCAGCACTGTGGACAACTTGTCTACTTTCCTGCACTGTAACTGTAACACTGTATGTAATTGGAGTATACATTATATTGATATTAAAATAACAACATTATACACCAGAATAGAAATATTGGCAAGCTTGTAACTATAGATGTGCCAACTATTTAAAGTGTGTATTTAGAGGTGTGCAAGAGAGGAAGGTGCAAAAGAGCAGGAAAAGTTAAATCACTGCTTTAGTAAAGAAACGGTTGGAGAAAAGTGTTACACCAGCAGTAATTATCCTGAAACATTTGTGACTTACTATGGACAAGGCTGAGGTCTTAATGTAGAGTCAGTATCATGAATGAAGAGCATGTTGCAAGACAACATGGAAAAACAACACAGTCATGTTGTTGATTAAAGAAGATGGAGGCATCAAGACATCCTAGTTATCTTGAGTTGAAGAACAGGCTATGCCAAACTTTTCTCGCAATATTAAAAAATACTACGTTTCAACACCACAGAGTTAGCAGATGGATGCCTGCAGGATCTTGAATGACTCAACAGTAGTCACAGCTGTGACATTTATTTTGAGTAGGAAGGTGGGCAGGTGGCTGTTTATGGAAGTCCACCTACATTTCTGTTCTATTCACAATGTTCAGCTGCAGGCTGGTGTGCAAACACAATGACCAAAGCTGAGGCAACCCTGCCCTGCAGATATATTTATCATTGTTGGAGATGGTGTACATCGGGATCATCTGTCAACCTCAGGTTTAATAGTGGTGTTAGGAATGGCAGTCATTAGTGCTTATAGACTGGCGTATAGATAAGTGGAGCATGGTACATGTTATTTGTTAAGACTTAAAAGAGTGGACACATTTTAACGGCGACTCGGATGACAAATTAAATAAATATGTATAGCTTCATCAAAGAGTTTGGATACACCTATTGAAAACCGTTTTTTTTTTTTTTACATTTGCATAGCCACATTCATTTAATGGCAACTGTTTAAGTAACAGTTAAACAACAAAGTTGTTTCTTGGAAAAATATAAGAAGTCAATGTTGTCCATGCAAAATGTTTATCCAAAGCACTCCTCAAATCAAAAAAATAAATACATAGAAAACAACAATAATATTTCAAAAATAATAAGAAAACAATTTTGTGGGAACAAACAGAATAATTGCAAAGTGCAAGTAGTTATTATAACGTGAGCAAGAGTGATTGCAAAGTGATTGCAGGTGCATGAAGTAGTATTTATTATACCCAAAGTCTTCTTTCCTAGTCATAACACCCGATATTTGGGAACAGTGGATAACAAAGGACTTATTGATTTTTTGGGAGCAGTGGCCAAAACCACTGTAGACCTGGCAATGCTGTAATCTTATGAAAGGATGACCAGCTGCTGACCTTACTGCAAGCATACATATGACAAGCCTATTATAGTTATTATATCTAAGAAAGAACCCGATTATAGCTGAAATAAATGTTTTGCTTGAGCTGCAAATAGGTCTGAACATAATACATAGGCCATCCAAGGAGGATGGGTCATGTTTTGAGTCTTGGTCCAAGGTTTCTTTGTTACAACTTTTAAGGAGTTTTCCTTGCCACTGTCACTCTTGGCTTGCTCAATTTAGGACTGGCCTTTTATGATACTATAATGTTTTTACAGACAATGCTGTAAAAAGTGCTATTTATAAAAAATATGATTTGACTTGACATATATTGCATTACTTGCATCTGTACGATGACAAGATAAATAAATCAGAAATCAGGATCAGAATAAGACTTTATAAGGAATGTGCTGGTTTCAGTTTACAGAAGCTCACAACAGATTAACTACCAGCAAACAACAACAACCAAGTTGCGTGTATGTGCACAACTGAATAATGCTCCAACATATTCCAGGGTTCAGTAGAGAATTGGGAGAAGGACAATTAGTGGAAAATAAAGGAACAACTTTTGTGCTGTTGTAGTGGAAAACATTAAGATATCTGGATGTTTTTTGTTTGGCTGAAGTGGCTACCTAAAGGCAGTAATTAGAACAGGTGGTGATATTGGTGACAGGGTTTTGTGCTCAGTTCCTGGTTCTGATGTTTTCATGCACAGTTCAGATAAAGCTTCAGGTCTATCACCAATGGTTTTATCTGCAGACCTGATGATGTGCTGTAATTTGAGAGTTTTGTGTTTAGTAGCAGAGCTGTACCAGACCTATATTGAGTTTACAGTTAGACCATACAGCCATTCTGTAAAATTGCTCCAGCAGCTCCTGTAGCGGAAAAAAAAAACCATTTATCTACTGTTACATAAAAGCATTTATATTTTATGGTTGTTTACTGGGGTATTGTGATGACCCTGGGTGAATTACATTTCATACACATTCAATTTGATATCTGATTTGTGCCTGATCTTAATTCAGTTTTCTCTGCAGATTTGGCTAAGGTAAACAGAATGCCTGGGGTAAACATACAAATAATTTGTTGAAGAAGTAGAGCAGAGTGATGAATGTATGAGAGAATATCAGTAAGAAGGCTATTACATAGCATCAAGAGGCAATCTGTAACATCTCCTGAATAGTGCAGGTGAAGAAATTTCCATGGCAGTCTGCTACTGCACTTACAGAGTAGCCAGATCAAGTTTGGCCTGCTGAAACAGCGTCTGATTATACAAGCAATCAGTGTTCTAACGAGAACATAGGTGCATAATTAAGAACTATGTTTATGCAGAACTATCGTGAAATAAAGCTAAATACTTCACGGGCTAAGCACTCCTATATGATCTGCTGTTCAACTAATCATGTGAAGCATGACAAGGTTATTAAAGACATGACCTTGTTATGTTTTGCTACGTACTAACAAGCAGACAATCATCAAATGTACTATTGAGTACTGAAAATATTTTGGGTAATTTGGAGATTTGACGTTTTTTTGCACTAGCCAGTACACTGCAGAGACACTGATGTGTTGGTGGTGTGTGTTAGAGTCTGTTGTGCTGGCATGATTGGATCAGACATAGCAGTGCTGATGGAGTTGTTAAACACAAAAACAGTCCACCAACCAAAAATGTATAGCCACCAGCATCCAGTAGGGAACATCCTGTGAGCACTGATGAAGGATTTGAGGACGATTAACACAAACTGTGCAACAACAGATGAACTGCTGTTCTTTACATCTACAAGGTGAAGCATTATGGTACGTGTTTAATAGAGTGAACATTGAGAGAACACTGTGATTAACAACTCCACCAGCACTGCTGTGTCTGACCAAATCATTCCAGCACAACAGATACTAACAAGCACATCAGTGTCATCGGATAATAATCCACCATCGAACAATGTAAAGGGGACAAACAAGTAGAGAAACAGATGAGCTATAATTTGTCATTGTAGAACAACAAATTG
The DNA here is from genome assembly GCA_034779995.1 of Parotocinclus haroldoi. Lineage (NCBI taxonomy): Eukaryota > Metazoa > Chordata > Actinopteri > Siluriformes > Loricariidae > Parotocinclus > Parotocinclus haroldoi. The sequence goes on from JAUZST010098844.1 coordinate 14,565, forward strand.
CATCGATATGGTTAGTAAAACTGATAAAATTGTATATACAGGGGTCTGAAACACCTGTCATTTTAGTGTGGGAGAAAATCCATGGCAGTCACTGGTCTGTAATTTGGTTTTCAATCAGTTGTTGCTAAGATTTGAGGATCGTTTGGGTCATTATCCTGCTGCAGAATCCTTTTCGACAAAGATCCAAACACACATTTTCACTAATGCGTTCAGAATTTTGCCCCCCACTATAAATGCCTAAATAATAAAAAACCTGAAATCACACTGCCATTGCACAATAATAAAAAGTCATAGGAGCAGACAAAAGCTCCAGTGTATTGCTACAAACACTGTAGAATGAATTGTTCATATATTGGGCTTTATTTACAAAACCCCTTGTCTGAAGAACTCATAAAAAAGTGCAGTAAAAATCTAAATTTAAGAAAACATTTAATGACTGCCACAGCTGGCCTTAGACTCTCACCACGAGTGGGTTTTAAAGACACAATACAATTATAGTCTGTATTCAGTATGCTAGAGATTAGATAGAAAAAAGGCAAGAGTAATACTTTAACCACCAAAATTGTAAACTTTTTCAGTTGTGGACAGTAACAGATTGTATTAGATACGCTTGAATGTATGTACCATCGTTAGCATTATTGTGTTTATTTTAGATGACTGTCCTGTTCACAGCTTGAATAAACTGTTGTACTCTGCTCCTTTTCGTTTTCCTTCACTGCTTCTTGCAGTCACAGGTAATCGGCTGCTCACAGTGCAGATAGCTATTTTGCATTAGGCAGTCCACTTCCAGGTTCCAAATAAGTTTGGAAAATTGCATTCTCTTTGTTGCTGACCGGATGGTGCATGCCTACTTAAAAGCACATTTTGGAGGTGTTTAGTATTCTTTCTGTCTCAACTGTCTCAAATTGTCTTGGTTAATTGGTCTTTGTTATATTTTCTGTAAGTCAATTTTTAGCATGTGCACAAGCAATACAATCATAGTTATCTATGACAAACCTAATTTGTCCATTGTCTCCATTCAGCAATTAATATATAAATCTGTTCATCCATCCATTCATATATAGTACTGTGTAAAGGTCTTAGGCAACTAATAGATTTGTTGTTTTATGAGTTGCATAATGACCATATGATAAACGGGCCCAAACATGTCAAACTTGTTTTCCTCAATCCATAATGCGACATAATACTTCCACTCTTTATGATCTTTAACATGTCTTGGCCTTTTCACCCTGTTCACCTTACAAACAAAAATGTACCTTGGCTGTTACCGGTAAAGTTGGCAGATTAAGTTCCCAGATGCTCCTAGTGTATGGCTCACACTAAATACAGTAATTATATTTAGTCGCCACTGGTTTATCCAATCTAATTGTGACCTAAGAGTTTTGTACTGTACATGCTGAGCTAATTATTCAGTTTTATCCACATCTTCAGAATATTCCCCAGTGTTGCTCATCAGCAGTGTATTCTTTTTATATGTACTGCTCACAAGAATTAGGGGATATTTCAAAATAAAATATCCCTGATAAAATACGCTTTTTGAGAGCAGTGTAATTTAGCTTCATCTCAGGTGTCTGGGTTTGATTGGCTGCGTACCATCACTGACTCCACGATGTTCATTGGCTCCTGGTGCATTCCAGCACCATTCACAGGCCTGGCACACTTTGCAGTAAAAGCAGCTGGGGCCATTGCCCAGTTCTGTTCTGGGCATCTAAATGGTCAGGGTGTTCTGCCAGGTGGGCCTGGATATGCAAAGTATAAGGTGAACAGCTCCAGGACTGAGTAATCACTAATGGGACTCAGCTGCTTTCACCACTAATGGAAGCTCAGAGTTCCACTCCCTCTCTTCCATTAGTGTTTTGGGACTTTTATTCACAGTTTGATACAGCAGGAAATGAGCACGGCGTGGTGTGGCTCTGTTAGTGAGGATAAGATTGATGATTTTACAGTCACGTACAAGTGGGTCTGTATTAGCTTTAAGAGAAGGAGAAGGTATTAGCAGCCGAGTACATTAGCCTTTTACTTTGTGCAAATTATATTGCGACAAATGCATTTTGAACTGGGAGCTAGTTTTTCATCTAATCTTAAGATTAGGTTAAAATGGTTCAGCTGACAAAGAGCTTACATTTACCCCAACAGACACGCTTATCCAGAGTGACTTGCAACTGATACAATCTTACACGATACAGTACAAGTATTTGTGGGTTAAGGATCTTGCTGAATGGTCCAGCAATAGCGTCCTGAAAGTGCTTGAACTTTCTTCCAAGTGCCTCAACCAATTTACTATTTACCTAGAACCTGCACTGAAAATGTCTGCTACCTCAACATGACACCCATAATAATATTGATATTATTCTTATACCCACAACCATGTAACAATGCAAACAATTTAATAACACGAATTAAAATGCAAAGGCCACAAGAGCACAAGCGGTGAACTAGTGATTGAATGGTTATGTAAAACTTCAGACAAAACCATAGCATCAAAAAAATGACAAAATCTAATTCTAGTACAAAACCATGTGCAGAGCATACCATCAACTGGAAGCAAACAGTCCATCCAACATGAAAAGTGTTGGTAATGCTAGCAAGACATTTTTTCAGGTCTATTTCATTTCATTTGTGAATAAACATCTATTCCTGCATTTTAACATTTTCCAGAACAAACTGGGATGAGGATAATTTAGTAATGAATTAAAAACCTAAATAATTATGTTATTTCAAACAGGTAATGTCCCATGTCATCATGATGGATGAAGGATCTCCAGTTTGTCAACAAATGCATGAGACAATTGCTAAAATGTAAAAAAATAGTGTTACTCTAAAAAAATAAATACTTGAATCTGCTTTTGTGTAATCATGATTAGCCAGCTGAAATCACTATTTAGGTTGATTTTATATTTATTACTATCCTTAATTTTGACACCACAACAGGATGT
>JAUZST010098855.1:0-18673 GCA_034779995.1 Parotocinclus haroldoi
CACTGCCTAATTAATTTGAATAATTTATTCATTCATAATTTATTTATTTATTATATCCGAATTGATTTGGAGCTAAAAAAGTCCAACGCTTATATGTCACCATATGTCAGTTCTTAAGTCTGGACCCAGGTTACACAATCACCCACGGTTACACACCCATAAATATCATACACACTCGCCCGCGTGTGCTGCTCTTCGTTTATAAGGCATGTGCATGGTTGTGAAATAGATAATTACTGAGTAAGAATGTTTGTTAAGCAATCCACAGACATGAGAAATGTGTGAAAGAGCAAGACAGGTTAATAAGTATATAGGGTACACAACTGGAGGATGTGAGGGAACTGGAAGAGTGAAAGCCAAGCCTATCTGACTTACCTTTATCAGATGCTTGTTAACCCATTTTGTAAAAGTCTTTTTCTGCACTCGATCCCGTTCATCTGCGAAAGAAAATAAAACATATTCTTATTAACTGTTCAAACATAAGAAATCATATGCATGGCACTTTCGACACTTTCAAAAAGGTTAAACTAGACAAGGAATGAGCGTCCAGCAGTGACAGTGGCAAGGCAAAAGCTCTGAAACCTTTAGAGCAAAAAGCTGGATATGATAATACAGTTTTTAATTGGGAGGGAGAGAAACCTTGTTCAGTGATAAACCCATCTTCCTCTAGGCTACACCATACATCTTGTTCATCAGCATATAGCCCTTAAGTAACTTTTCTATCATAGAAATCTCGATTTGCACTCCTGGATCAGTCTTGACTAAACACCCCAAATGCCAGGGTGGGTGTCTGGAGAGCTACCCTATGCACAGACGTCGGATCCAAACCAAGCCTCACGCACAAACTGGCTCGTGGGCACACGCTTGAAAGGGCTGTCCACATGGCACATCACTGGGACGTCTTGGCACGCTGAGGCGCTCGTTAAGTCGTGCCGCTCTGAAACATGGTGGGGTGGAAAAGGTGGAGCGAGCATCCAAGCTCAGAGGGCCGCCTCGGGCAAGAGGTACACGTACAGACAGAACATGGCGAAGCGTAGCATTGCTCATGGAAAACAAACAAACAAAACACTCCAGATCATCTTACACGCACACAGTTTAACGTGTACTTGCGATTCAAAACAGGAACTGTCAGGATCTAAATATGAAATGCTTTTAAATGTGTGGTGGAGGGATTTTTTTACTGAAATGTTGCTTGTTTTGGTTGTTCTGCATTGTATTTCGGATTTTGTTATGAGCAATTTAATGAATGATTACCAGGTACAGTACTATATAGTAGGCCAGCAAACCACAAACAGATTAGATTAGAAGACTGTTGTAGCAATGAAATAATGACCATGTACAACTCTTTCACAGTCTTTTTTATTACAAAACAACCAGGAAATGCAATAGATTTGTATGCAGCATTACACCAACACGGGGGAATATGTCCTATAAAAGCTGACCTTGCTATAGTCTGAAATAGCTTGATCAAGAAGGATCTTTTTGGCTGCAGATGTGATGTTTATTTAATTTGTTGTTAAATTGTGTTTCATTTTGCGTACGTATTTTCTGTATTTTCTGTGTGTATCTTAAGGAGGATGCAGATGAATAATTAAATATGGTCAAACAACAAATCTAATGGGGGCCTAAGATTTTTTTTTTTTCTTTTTACCCACACGGTATCAACACACACAAAAAAAATGAATGTTGGGTTGAAAAAATATTTCTCCTCTCGTAAGTCTTTCAATGGTTCAACATGTGTACATGAAGAATAATAAACAGAACAACCACAACTTTCTGTCCATCAACACCACAATCGCAGCAGAAATTCCTTCTGGTCATGAATTCAGTATGACTATAGTCACTATGAATGATGTCACTTTAAAAGAAATAAAATGCTACATTAAAGAGTTCACTAATAATGTCCACAGAGCATGTTCTACCCATTCAATTCCATAGAGACCATGCATGACCTCTGCATGTAGACTGGTAGCCTATATTCTGGTGGCAAACCCTTTGTAAACAGGTTAAGCAAAACTTGTTTTAAGATGTGCATTGTCTTGAGTGTCATATTAGTCATCAACACACAGTCAAGTGGAAGGAAGTCCACATCAGTAGAGCCGATTTAGCAAAAGTCGTCCCCCATCGGACTCCATATTGAGCTGCATGTCATGAGTACAGACTTCCTATGCAAAGACCGTGGCAAGCGCACAACACCGTAAACAAAAGCACAAAATGGTCTCTGTTACTAATTATTACACATGTAACCTCAAGCAATTCTACCAGTGTATGCTGCTCATTCGGATACTATGATCAGGGCTGCCTCTTATTATTTATATACTTCCATATAAGTTTCCAGAGTTGTGTAGATTTCAAATGTGCGTGTCATGACTACGGAAAGGTGTGCATATGGTTTGCCGAGGTTGATTCTCTAAGCTGTTGGGTGTACATTTGGGGCAAGGTTGTGCCAACTGGTGTAGTTTTTGCATTTTGCAATACAATTAGAATGAATGGACAAGAAACTTTAAAAACCTGGGATTTCATTATTTCTGCATAAGATGTGACTTTTATATAGTAATGAAAATAGTAATAAAAGAAACGAATGGCAAGCTTTATAACTGTTTTATACTACTCTACTCTTTGTTTGGAGATCTTGAGCCAAGTGCAGTACTGATCATTCTTCTCCATATTATATATAACACTTTCCAAATAGACCCAAGTGGAAAAGAAATGCAAACAAACCATTTTTGTAGGTTTTCCATAATATTTTCCAGATGTAATTGGTCCAAAGTTGGTATGAAAACTAGTTTCCTGGATATGATTCTAGACTATACTTGGACTAAATGATGGTGATTAACCATTTATAGAGTTTTTTTTTCATCTAGAACTACGGCAAGTATTGGTCCAGGAAAGATTGGTGCAACCAAAACCATAACTTCTACGTTGCCACTGGGTCTGATCTGATACCAATTGAGTGTTGGAGGACAGAACTGGAATGGTACATAAATATGAAAAAAGGAGGCGAACAAATGATAAGATTGGTCCAATTAATAAAATCTCAAGAATAGAGATTAGTTAGATTATTACTGCATTATTCACATATGTGCTAAGTCAACGGTGCACAGAGATGATCTGTCATAATGACACATGCTGAAGAATTCATCATACTCTGTTGAGAAACTCCAAGCTGTACTGAAAAGGAAATTGCATTAGACTTGTTTGAAACTTTCTCTCTGAATCACGTTAGGCTCTCGAGATGGATTTTTCCATTCATGCCATTGACGCCTTTATCTATTTATAAGCCAATCACCTGGGAATCTGGGAAAGGTCACTTGTTTTGATCCACTCAGCAGCTCATCTGATCATTCAGGCTGATCACTCAGAATTGAATGCATACCAATACTCGACGGTAGGTGACAGAAACCGCAAAGAGAGACGTGGAAGTGGAAGAGCAAGCCCATGATGGCGAATCAATACTTCAGGCGAGTTACATAAGTGTGAAAAAGCCATTAACTTAAGCTATTCATTTATCTCAGGCTCGGACTGACACACCCACAGGCTATAGTTTCGCTACTTTCTCTAAATGCTGGGTGGAGTAACAGCAAGTGTTATGGATAAACGTTGCCATGGTGAGCCCCCAGAACTTCGACCACAGTGGGAGGAGACAACACACGTCGGTAAAAGACTTCCTGTGTGTGATTCAGGGAAAGTACGGCGACTAGAGCTAATCAGCGTCTACTTGAATTACCTGTGAGGTACCTGTGAGATTCTGACTACTCCATGTACCTTGAGCCCGCAGCTGGAGGTATTACGTTACACGTCAGAAAGTCCTGTAATTACCTTCACAATGGACCCCACCCACTGTGCAAGATGAGGTCACGATCACAGGAATCTGAGCAATGACTGATTCCAGTTCAGACTAATTGATAAAGCAACAGTTGAGTCATGCGTTGAACATTCTACGTTCTCATAATTTGTCACATCCTTGCTGAAAGACTGATAAGCGTTAATCATGGGTGAAACGTTTACACTGTCCTGCTTCATAAAAACCTTTGTTTGCTCAGTATTAGCTGTTAGTCATCATCTGATGACCTCAAATCCAACAGAAGAGTAAGAGGCAGGTAAAGGGGTGTGGTGTTTTCAGCCAGGATCCAAGATGTTCGGAGGCATATTTACATTTACATTTATGTCATTTAGCAGACACTAAATTATCCAATCCAATGATCCACTAAATCTTATCCACAGCAACTTACAATTAATACAGTCTTACAATCCCAGCAATTGTGGGTTACATTATCAGCATTATCCGCTTACAATTCGCCTAAGCACAAGATGACAACGGTGGGGTGGCAAAGCCGGGATTTGAGACGACATCCTTCCCATTACAAATGCAGACTACTTTTCCAATTTTAAACCGAAGCATAAACCTAATGCAGCTCTCAGATCTGGGGATTGCACAGTTTGGTCTATGATTTCTTTCAAAAAAGTAGCAATTAGAGTGTTATCTGCAGTTAAAACAGTTCTCAGCAAACCACCCAGGCATGTATTTATAGTAAAGCAATAGGGAACTTTCTCTTGGAGTGGAAACCGCAAACTATGCATGCAGAAGCATGCAGACCATAAACCAGCTTTTAATGACGGAAAAGAACTAGAAAGCACTACAAGTCTGTCCTGAAGAGATTTTACATAACCCACTTTTAATAAACAAGCAGCTGTCACTCATATACCTTTCCTGCCATCCATGGCTTTGAGCATGCCTTGGTAGAATCCATCGTCTGAGGGCGTCCTGGTTCTGCCCATGCTGTCAGTGGAGAAGTTCCTCTGTTTCTGGGTAGAAGTCATCTTGTCTTAAAATCTATTTCCACAAGCTAATCCACTCTGTTAGAAATGTCCTTCTGCTTTTCTGAACAGCAGCAAGCTTCTACTCCACCTTTCTCTCTCTCTCTCTCTCTCTCTCTCTCTCTCTCTCTCTCTCTCTCTGTCTATCTCTCTCTCTGTCTATCTCTGCTCAGGTTTCCTTTCTGTACCGTTTTCCCCTCAAGAGTTAATGATGCCTATGGGCTACGGAATGTGGACCTGTCCCAGTGCTGCTCTGTTTGCACTTTGGCTAAGCTTTTGGAGGATCTGCCCGTCCCCTTAGCTCGGCCACGCCAGGAAAAGAGGGAGGGACCAATACACCGAGTGCACAAGGTGTGGTTACCAGCATGCTTCTAGTATCACCCACATGCACACTGTACTCCAGAGGCATGATGCCTACCTAGAGCGTGTGCAGTAAATAAAACTGGTGTAGGAAGTTACACAACGATACAGTCATGCCATAACCCTTACTCAGTCACAGCAATATAACAACATATAATGTTGTATGCCATATAATATGGCAACAATTTACTGCTGCATTATGGTAAGAGAGTGGAACAAAAAGTCATTATAAGATATATTTTGGACACTTCCCCGTTTCTGTCTTATTAGTAATCACGTGGAGTATATGCTTTGGTTCCAGCAACTTGGACAATCGCACGGGAAATCGCTATACACCTCACAATTTGATTCGATTACAAATTAAAGAGCTGTCATTAATCAATCATTGATACATCCTGATCCATCTTTTTCTATTCAGGTTTTCTCACGATGATTTTTTGACTTGGTTTCAATGTAGATTGTGGAAATCACTGTTCCAGTAAAGCCGAGCTTACACCAAATTCCTTTTTGAACGATTTCACAATCACAGTCAGTTCTAGTTTCGGCAAAAAACTAATCATAGTCTTCCTAGAGCACGTCTTCTCAATAATTTGGTGCATGCTGGTCAAGATAGCTGTCTTAATTCAGTCTTTTCTAGTTTTATCCTTTAGTATATATCATCATTATTTAATTACTATAACTTATAGCTTAACTTATAACTATGATAACTGTATTGGGAATGGTTTAAAAGTTTTGGACTCTGGACCAGAAGGTTCAGGGTTCAAACTCCATCTCTGCCAAGCAGTCACTGTTGGGCCCTAACTCCTTGCACTGTAACAAAAGAGACACATGAAACACTTGTAGCTACAAGCACTTGCATGAATATTTGTAATCATCAGGTGCATATAAATTCCACAGCAACAGCACGTTATGAGTCACTTATATACAAGGAAGGGTGGAACTTCTGACTGAGTGTCACTCAGGTGTCTACAGGATGGTACAATTAATCATCCACCCATCCCAAACCAATCCCAACCTTATACACAGACACACAATACAGGCTTCAATGGAAAAAATGCCTGAAAGGTCCTCTTGGTAACTATTAATTTCCTGAAATGGTACACACACGACTGAAAATGACACATTTTCCATTTTCTATGTTTGAACAAATCATAGTGTGTCATCAGACCTGCTCTATTTTCAGACCAGTTCTTGATAGAAATGCCAATGTTTGGGTACCCATGGCAATTTCTTAATGGTGACCCAGCGAGCAGCCTCAGTTGCTTGCCTTGTAAGATTGTATCTGTTCGAAATCGCTCTGTATAAGGGTCTGTGCTGAATGTTGTAAATAGAAGACCTTTGGAAAGTTGTAAATGACATATTGCTGCACATTTTATGCACACATAAACACATTATAAAAAATAAAAGAATACAATGAAGCAAAAACCATTGAAATCTGTGAGTTTAGAAAAAAAAACTGTAATTACATTATGGACATGTGCTGACTAATGTGAAAGGTTGGGAATCACTTTTATTGTTTTGAAGGTCTTGTTGAGGTGATGGACTACAGAGTGGAGTTTCCAGGGCTTGCACTGTTGGGCCCTTGAGCAAAGGCCTAAACTCACAATTGGTTGCAAAATTGCAACAGTTGAGAGTTGCTCTGAATTAAAACACAAGTTTCAGTGTAAAGAAAACACCAGATCATCTAGAAATCTTTGGTATATGTTAAAAATAAAATAAAAAAACACATTTCTGCATTAAGATTCACCAAAATATGTGGTACTGAAGTTTGCTACCAGCAAATAGTGTGTCCTATTTTCCCAGAAAATTGTCGAGGGATGCTTGAGAAAAATCTAATTAAATATGTTTGTATATATATTTTTATATCTATTATTATTGTTTTTTTTAATTTTCCATATTGTGATTTGTGGCTATCGCTATTTTATTATATTGTGGCTAATAATTATTGAACTTATTATAGTCAGTATTTTATTTTGACTATTTTTTTGCATCTACGTACAATTGAAATAATTTAATTTATTTATTGAATATAACATCTAGGCAGCCCCTCCCCAAATTTAAAGAGTTGTTCCTTGCCACTATTGCTGTAGGCTTGTTAAATTTGGACTGTAAGTCTAGATAGTGGTAAGTCAGCTGTGTAGTCAGCTTTGACTTGTACAGATATTTTTTGGACGATTTAAAACCTGAACAGTGAGGATGCCTTGCAGGTTTACACCACTTTCTCCTTGCTTTTTATAGTGAGTCTAACGGCACTGGTCCTGCTCTTTACATTACCTGCTCAGGCTTGACTCCAGCCCAGCATGCAGTGTTTATTTTATGGCGTTAGGCCTCCACAGACATGGTGGAACACACCTTAAATAATCACTTTTGCACTGCCATACATGTGTCCCTACAAGTGAAGGAATTAAGGAGTGGCAGAGGAGAGTAGAACATTATCCCCGGGAGCAAAGTCGCTCAGAGCTTAGCTGATCAAACACAAACGCACACACTTTGCTTAAGAGTGAAAGCTTGAGTTATGATTAAAAACACAGACACGGCACGTTTTTTATCAGCTGTCCAATAACAAATCGCACTCTCTCTATAAAACCTCATATTTAAATCACACGGTCTTCACCTAAGGGTGACCTCACATACTCTCTCTAAGTCAGAGCTGATTTTTTACAGACACCAGTGGCCACCAGTTTTGACAGTAGCCTTGGCTGAGGATTACCTGTCACATGAAGGTCTTGACTATGACCATGCAGGGAAAAAACATAAATCTTCCATTAGGGTGATGCATTATCAGATTATAAATGCACATTAATAAGTCGTACTTATATACTTCAATAACTCTTTTCCAAAACAGTGCCCTGCCTCAAAGCAACCTCACAACTATCTAGGCCCAATCCTGCTCTGTTTTCTCCCTTCCTAGTACCCAGTGCTAGTATAGAACATTGCAATTAGTGATCGTGAATAAGGGAGCAATTTCAGAGACATCTATAGACTTTTAGCAAGTTAGAAAGATTATTCTGTTTTCCTTAACATTGCACATTGGGCACTTGGTGTGGTGCAGGAAAAGCAGCAACAGTACTGAATTTGCACTATTTGTTCTAAGTTGGGTTTACTGTGGATTGTTGAACACATGGTAGCTTTTCCAGCTTTACGCTTCATCCCTACAATTCTTTTTATAAGGTCAGGGGCATGGTTTACATTAACAAATCGTTCTCTAGAAAACTTAGACCTTGTGTGGCTTTTAATAAGACAGGACACCTCAACAGCTCACTGCCATAATCTCTGACTGGAATACATGACCTCTAAAGTTACCGTCTGGAGGTTCCTCACTTTGCATCCGGGACTGTTTTTGGTTAATCATAATCATTATCATAATAATATGTTCGGTGCAGATAGGGAACATATATTGTTTGTGGTTTTACAAGCTCATAGCAGAAAAGTCGGAAAAAAGTAATGTGCTTTTTAGATTTATTTAATCGCAGGCACTAGGGACAAAAGATATTTCGTATTTTTTGGTGGTCAACTTCATTTCATTTGTAATTAGACATCAAGCTCTGAATTAAAGGCCCGCAACACATCACAAAACATGTGAGAAGGGGCAATTTAGGGTTAGTAATGAGATCAAAAATGCAATGAATGTGGTTTCAAACAGGTGATTGCAATCATGACTTGGCATAAACATAGTATCCATGACAATAATAAGATTTTTTAACAGTAAAATCTCTGAAAATAACTGAAATGCTTTTAAAAAAAAAGAATTTTCCTCCAAAAAAGATTGCAAGGGTTTTGCCTATTTCTCCCTCTACAATCCATAATGTCATTAAATGATTCAGGAATCGAAAAGGATTTCAGTCCGAGGGTAATCCAAGGGTTTACTTTGACAAACCTTAGTCTAGGACCACAATCTAGAGCTACTTTCACAAATGCCACTTAAAACTTTACAGCGCAAAAAAGAAAAAAAAAGAACATTTTAAGCATGCTCAGAACTGGGATGGAAGGCATCTGGTATGAACCATCACACAGTGGAAATGGGATTTGCAGTTAGACGATTTGTGGAAGAGCCTTCAGCAATGGTAATTTACACTTCTGAGAATGCAGCATTAATGCTAAAAAGTACATTAGGATTTTAGAGCATATCCGTGTATTTTTCAACAAGACAATGCAAAGCCACCTGCGGCACAAATTACAAATGTAAGGCTGTAGAAGAAGACGGCACATGTACGGGACTGCCGTCAGTCCAGTGTTTGCAGGAGGAACATGAGAAAATCACTCCTGAAACAATTTATCGCTTGCTATCCTCAGCGCCGAAACAGTTTTTACGTTTTGTGAGGAGGAATAGCAACATAACAAAATGGTAAATGCTTTACCGTAGTAACTTTTTCGGAATTTGTTGCAGGCCTGAAATGCAGGAATGAATGTTTATAAACAAGTGAAATGAAGTTGGACAGAAAAAAAACATAGAACCTCTTGGATTTATACTGTCTGTAATAAAATGGAAGTCAATGTAAGAAGAAGTTTTTTTTAAATGTATTATATGCATTTTCCATAATGTCCTAACTTTGGATTGTAGTTTTGGTTGAAAAATGAAACCAACTTTAGTTTCATTAAGGTAAAAGATATAGAACCCTACAAACCTTTTTGAAACTGCGCATCCTGCTTACAAGTGTTGGAACAACTTCCACAAGGTTTGGTGGAAAAAGCATATCCGAGTTTCTTGTGGTTATTCCTCTGGTCTCTCACTCAGCCTTAAAAAATGTGACAGAAAAGTAGCTCCAGGCTCTAGACGGATTCACACAGGGCCTGTGGAACAACTTGGTCAACAGACCGTACCGTTACTATGAAGGCATGCAAGAGAAATTTCCCATTGCGCCAAGCAAAAGTGCTTATTATGCTACTTCAGGACCAGATGGGTCTTTTCAAACAATGAAAGCTTTCATGTTTCAGAGTTAATTACATTTGAAGGTTCTATTTCCAGCTCCACGGTGTCTCCCATATCCGTCAGTAGCTTGCGTAGTGCGGTCGGAAACTGGGGAAACCCCATCTTGATATTTTGGAAGCCAAACGAGTGTTACCATAGCTTTCCAATTCGATTGCTGCCAAAGACTTATGGGTTTGTAGAAACCCACTGCTCATACAATATATAGCCTGAAAACCTACCATAACACACTATAGCCAAATGTTTTTGGACACCAAAAATTATCCAAATTCATTGCTTTTAATGCAGAGTTTGTCCAGCTTTGCTGCTACAACAGCCTTCGTTTTTCAGAGAAAGGTTTCCACAAGATTTTGGGAGGTTCTTCAAAGTTATTTTTCTATGATGCTGGTTGTTGAGGTCGGACAATAAACCACGGCTCACTCTCAGCAATTCAATTCATCTGAAATATATCTAATGGAGTTAAGGCATGGCCCTGTACAAGCCGCCCTTGTTCTCTATCAAGGTTGGCAAACCCTTTCTACACATACTTTGTGGAGGGTAGAGCACAAAGACGAGATGCCTTGTTGGAGGATTGAACCTATCAAAGTGTCAAGTGACTAAGATAAATACAAACTACCGTTGCTTTTCAATTGAGGTTCTAACTCTGTATGCTTCAGTTATGAACCTGTTAACAGTGGGTGTGGCTGAAATAACAGAGATCACCTAACAGAAGGGATCTGCACAAACCATATAATTCTCTATAATTTTTCACTACAGGTGTAGTATTAAAGTGAATTAGGACTTCTTTGCAGATATAATTGGCTTTCCCAACGTCAGTTTGCCTACATTCTTAATGGGATCGAATCTTAATTTCTATTTTGCTCTAAGATTGAGCCTTATCCGAGCCTAATAATAGAATACGCTTGTTAATGTTCGGGCGGAGCCTTTCCCTGACATGCATATGCATTTAAGGAAGGACTGCGCTAACTTGTGGGAAGTCCATGCAAAGTTTGGTATTTGATTTTCATACTTATTTTTTTCCATCATGAGCCAGGAGTAAATAGACAGTAGCATATGGCAAGGTGTGGTTGCCAGAACTCTAAATTACCCACATGACTAGATTGCTTTTGCCTTGACATTTGGTGCATTTTGGCGACTCAGGTTTGAAATAATAAATAATAGCCAAAATAACAAATAACAGCCAGAGCTCGAATCTCGGATGTGGCTTTCAGTGTGAAGGTTGGGTGATATGGATTGGTGCCGGGTCCAGGCTTTGCTTTCGGACTGAACATTCTGTTTTAGGCCGACAGCTCTGACCAGGATGAGCAGAGGTAAAATGCAATGCTTTCCCATACTTTGCCATGTGAGGAGGTCTATTTATTCCATTCTCAGCATTCGATTAACTCCCCGAATGTGTCTTGAAATGATCCAGTATTGACAAAAAGATTTATAATTATAACAACCTGTGTAATTTAGGGCTGAGCAATATGTATTGTCTACAATAATTGCATTAATTGCATCAAAAGTATTGTCTATAATATCTTTATTGTGTTTCAACAATGTGCACGTTGATCACATTATCGGCCATGTCACTTACTTTGCAGAAACAAAAGCCAAACACAGGCCTTACGTACCTAAGCTCACGCGTTCTCTGCGTCATGCAGCCAGGCTGGTAGGCTTCTGCGCGTTGAAAATGAGTGAACAAACTGCTGTAGCCTCACAGTCCATGTCGTAATATTTAATTTTGTGTATGGAGGTGGTTTGGATTATGAAAAGACAAAGGGTGGCAGAAATCGGTTGCCGTGAAAGACAGGTTTAACTTATTACACCATCTGTGAACGAATCACCACGGAGAACCTGGAAATTATGCCCAACTTCTGGAAGTCAACTGACCACACTTGGCTTAACGTGGCAACACGAAAACACACTGAGGAATCCTTAGTGGAATCCTTATTCAAAAACGTGCCGTCAGACAAGAAAAGCAAGAAATGATAAGACATAATAAATGCTGTCACATGATTCCGTAGGTTCAGAGAGATGTTTTTAACACAACATACAACTTTTGAATACGTTAGACCCAAGATAAACACTACCAAAGTATGACCTAGTTATCTTTATTGATAAAATTCCAGATTTAGATTTAGATATTTCCATTTAGATATACTTTTCCCCTAGCATTGCACACCTATAATGTAATTTGTGACACTACATTTTAACTCTCCGTGGGAAGACAAGTGCCATACAAGAAGTCAAATCAGCCAATCCTGGTTTGGTTTGGTTTGTGTACTTTGTATAAATGTAAAATTAAATTGCAAACATTTGTTCTAACACGAGTATTTTCATATAGTAAGACCTTTGTTCATTAGATAATTTATTGAATTCCTCTTTAGTCCGAAGCTCTGTTGCTCTCTACGTCACAGGATTTGAACCCTTTCCTCGCATACTTAAGCCAGCTGTTTTGGGTTTCGATCTTACCTATATAACAACCAATAAAATGCTCACCATGCACACCTTTGCTCTAAGCTCTTCAGTACACCCTTGCAAATATGGCCTCATTTGACCTCATATTTACATAGAACCACAATATCAGAGCACTGGAAGCCCCCCTTATCAAACCAGGCTAAAAATAGTGACTTTACGTAAGCACTATATACACGTACTAAACATATTTACACAATCTATTTATAATTACTTACGCTTGCCCTGGCTATAATCCAAGTTTCTACATGGTCTATCGGCACCAAACAATAACAAACTACCATTTGTACCACAAAACCTAAACAATTTAGTCTAGAATTAGAATTTTTTGCATTAGTTAAGAGTTAATGTTCTGCCTTTTATTAACATATTCAATAATCAAGCTGAATTTAACACACGAGATGAAATCCAGGCCACTGAGAGTCCAGAAGATGACTCAAACCGGCACCCTTCGCATTCCTGAGCGGGGTGTAACACGATCCTTCCTTCCAAACACAGGTGGAACCTTCCCTGTTTCTTGCTCGTCCTTCTTTCCCTTACTTGTGGGAACGTGTGCCGAGCTGCCCGCCGCACCCTGATTCAGAGGAATGTTAATCAAATGAGAGGAACTTAACTTCTCCCCTTAACACACATGCAGCCTCCAACCCAACAGACACCCTAGAAACTGCCCCCCTACATACAACACTCTAAACACCTCCCATCACTTCCTCTCTCCTCTAAACGACTAAGGAAAACTGACCACATTTTCAAATGGCATAATGTCTTGACTTTTTACTTAGATGTAGTCTTTGTCACCATCCCGTCGTCATATCTTACTATTATTTATAGTGATCTAAATCCAGATATCAGGTTTCAACATCAAAACAGTATCCATAACTGTAAACTAAACTAGATCTGAAATATCTCTTGTTACAGTTAGCATGGAAATTCCCATGTGCTTTCAGTAATTCTCCAAGGTATAGGACACATCAGAGATCAAGCTATTGGCGCCCTCTAGTGGAGAACAGTTCAAATAGACAACAAGCTGTTTGTGAGGACGGAAAAATGACATTTTAAGGATTAGTAGTCGATTTTGAGCTTTGGATGATCAAATATAAATCGATCATCCAATTTTACGTGATACATTTCAATTGTAAGTATTTTTTTTAATTAGAAATTGTTATAATTTATTAGTAATTGTTTAGTGCAAAAGTCCAAAGGCTGCCATTAAATCGTGTATACCATTGATTTAGCATAATAATGTATAAATACTGAACATGCAATATTAAAGAAATGGGCATAAACAAATACAAACATGCCAAACAAAAAAACCCAACCAAACAGCTTCTATAGGCTAAAGTCGGGCTGGGCTAGCAGTTAAGGTACTAGAGTATGGCCCAGAAGGTCCAGCCTCTGCCAAGCTACCTCAGTAAGGCCCTTACAAGGCCCTTACTGAATTGTAAGTCGCTCTGGATGAGGGTGTCTGTTAAATGGCGTAAAAGTCTACAGAGGCTTGATCAGAAATAGTCATTTTAAAGACAAAAAGAGACCACTTTTTTAGAAGGAAAACAGAGTAAAAAGGATACAATATGCTAAAGCTCACAAAGATTGGAAAGAAGATCAGAGGAGGAGCCATAAAGTGACAAATCCAATTTTGAAATATCTGGGTCTTTCAGCTATCAAGTGCTTGAAGCCATCAATGGTGAGCGGAACAATACTAACTCTTCTTTCTGTAAGAAGATCTCTGCATATTTATCTACATTATATTCAATGAAATCAAAAGGCAGAGCTAAGCTTTGTTTGTTAAGACCAATTAAAGCATATTGCTGTGCTATTTATATGCACATTTAGGAAGCAAACTAGAGCTATACCAGGCACGAACCCCTATAAAAGACTCCAGAGCGACCAGAGTACCAGCTGGAGGGTTTATATCTCACAGTTGGTTTTGGAATATCTGGAATCCCCCAGTCGGGGAGGAATAAAGAGGTCTGGGTGATCCTCATCAGGAGAAGTTAAGGAAACTGTGACTGAGGCAGCTTTTACTAATAATGAGAACTGTTGAGATAAAAGAATGAAATATATTAACATGCAGCTTATAATGTTATTAATGAAGTCATTTTAATGCATGGAAACTGAAATTACGGTACAACAGAAACACATTTGATTATAATGCTGATGACTGTTGTTATTATTATACTAGTAATACTAAAATAAATGTAAATAAGTATCAGTTAAGAACCAGCAGTTTCCCTTCACCCTACTAACAGCACCGATCCCATTAGGTAAACTCTAGGTAATCAGATCATTTAAAACAACATTTTCATGAGGAATAATACCGTTCATAATAATAGTGATGATCCA
Organism: Parotocinclus haroldoi; assembly: GCA_034779995.1. NCBI lineage: Eukaryota > Metazoa > Chordata > Actinopteri > Siluriformes > Loricariidae > Parotocinclus > Parotocinclus haroldoi. The sequence continues at coordinate 14,903 of JAUZST010098855.1, forward strand.
GCTTCGGTGGGGTTGCGGTTACAATCCCTATATAACTATCCTAAATACGTCCCTAAATCCCTAACTATCATTAAAGATATTAATGACAAAGTAAGGATTTATTTCAGCCACAGCCATGTCTGCCATGAAGAAGCTCTTCAGTGCGTGCATATATATGCCTCGAGAAAACAACTCCAACAACGTTCAGAACAATGAATTTAAGAAGTCTTTTAAAAACAGGTTAATCCTAGAGAGAGTAAGTAATAAAAAGTTTCCATTAAAAGAAAAAATCTGTTTGCTGACATTTCTAAATCTAAAAAAACAGCGGAGTTGGCCTAGAAAATTCATAAATTACTATTGTCTCTCTCTCTATATATATATATACACGGGAACTGTTAAAACCCCACTTTTAACGATGTTAACCCCTCACACTGTGTTAACGATTTGACCAGTTGTATGTTAATGTAGGTGTTAATAATGTGTTTATGATGGATTTGTCAGAAGATATCCTAACATAACCTAAATCAGGGAACAGTTCCAATAATCCATATAATGCCTTCTACAGTGTGGAATATACAGTGTGGGGTTCAATTTACACAATATATTATTATATACAAATACTGTCTTCTTAAATAAAAAAATTCACAAGTACGACTTCCCTATAACAGAATACATAAATAGGTGCATGAATTCTATGAATGAAGCAATAACCAAAACCCAGATCATTGTGTAAGGAGTACAGAAGAGTCACAGTAGTAATAACACATTCCATGTATTTGATCAGAATTGCCATATCTGCTAACGCTCATGTGGACCGAGCCCTCCCGATGGCCACGAAGAACTAGCTATAACTTACCTGTGCAGCACATTTTGCTGTATAAAAAGTCTGCTCTTTCCTCCTTGCATATCTTGTGTAAGTAACCTCCACGTTTATCACGAAAATTGTGACCGTCCATCATCATATCAGTATTCTCTCTGGCAATCACAACACACTTTGGATTTCCTCATACTGCTCTTTGATAAAAACACTTCCTTGCCATTCGTCACTGAAAACAATACACGAGCGTATCCAATAGCATTGTAGAAAAAACATCAAATTACAGCGTCTATGGATTTGTTTTTTCAAGAAGAGAAAACACCAAAAAAGAGATTGAAGATCCATGGACATGTTCATTAATCAGTAATTAACTCCAGCTTCATGCCATGATCTTCTACAACTCTCTTATCTTCAGCAATAGTGGCTCGGTGAGCAAAGAGCTGTGATATAACCTAGGAGGTTAAAGATTTAAGCTACTACTCAAGGTTGCACTGAGCAACCTAACTAACTGCTATGTGTCCAGAGAAGATTTCCCTCATCAAACAGTCCTTATCTAGAGCAATGTGCAACTGAGCTTAAAAAGTACAGTACTGTGAAAAAGTCTTAGGCCACCACTAGAATTGTTGTTTAAGCCCCCATATATAATTATTTCTCAGTACATTCATTAAGATACATACAGTATATATGGGAAGTGTATACAAAACACACATTTTGAAGCCAACTTGGCACCCCAATAAAGCTGCCAGATGCTGGTATTGCTCAAATGTGAGCCGAGGGCACTGTAAACAGTTGCCACTGTAGTCTGGAGAAGCTGTTTTTTCTGATTTGTTTGAGTTTTTTCAATACTGCATATACATTTCATTTGTTTTCTGGTTGTATTGTAATACAAAGACAGAGATATAATTATATATGGCCATTAAACCAATGCTAAAACAACAAATCCAATAGTGGCATGGTTGTGACGTTTGTGCTGAACTGTACAATGCAAGCAGCTGAAGTTGAAGGATTTTGCTTTTTACAGCCAAACAGTGGCTTGGCAGCACTGAAACGTTCATGATTTTGGTGAATAGGTACAGCTATAACAAACTTTTATAGCAAACCATTGTGTCTCTAATGTCAAGACAACCAAGACTGAACTTCAGTCCCTCATAGGGCAGTACACACTCCTTCAGACATACTGACTTCACAACCTAGGTAACTGAGAGCGACTAGATGGAACTGGCATATTATTGGAAGGCGGGTGAAAAGGAAATAATGTAACGAGAGGAAACCCATACACAATGAGACCACACCAAACTCCACACCTTAGAGCTGAGAACAGGATCTGGGCTTCTGAAAATGTAGACAAGAAACAGGTATTGTCGTTACACATACACACTGGTGTAGAGTACAGTGTAACTGTAACAAGACTGGGGATCAAGCCATGGATCAGCCATGATGCAGTGCCCCTGGACCAGAGAGGCATAAGGGCCTTGCTCAAGGGCCCGGCAGTGAAGACTTAGTGGAGCTGATTTAAACCTTCAACCTTAAAGTGGACTGGTTTAGATCACCGGTGTGTTGTACTTTTACCTATCCATTATCTAGTTTTATTTTTTCTAAATATACACATCTGTCAAGTAAATTGTTTGTTCGAATAACTGTAGCCAGGACAAAATGCTGATCACAGACAGATTTATCCGATTATTTAAGTAGTCATTAATAAAGCATACTCCGATCTAGAAATCAGATTAAGAAACATGATTAAAAAGAGCTGGATTTGATCTCAGTAATAAGAATTCTCAAGGCCTATTTTCTCATACCACAATTACATACCACTAAGTTTTCCGAGTCTGCACGTGTATGCAAATGCAACAAGAGAGTATAATGTGGTTGCCATAGCTGCATATTTTTAGAGTCTCGGCTACCTTTGAGATTAGATTCCATTTTTTATATTTAACTCACAGGGCAACCCCAGAATGAAATGCATCACCAAATAACCAGTTATCGACACTTTGTTGAGACTCAAACAGTAAATACCTGAAAAAAATGAAGCATTTGATTATTTAATATTGTAGTTAGAAGTTTAGGCCACGTCTTTTTGTGAGTTACAAAGCATTATTCTAATCAAGTCATGTAAACCTGAAGGATACCCATTAACTGATTAATAGATTGCAGTTATTGGGTTATTAAGTGCATGTAAACATGTTTAGTGTTAGGGAAGAGAAAAACAAACAGGCACAAAGAAAAAGAAAAAAACTGTTTGTACAGGTGTGTGCATGTATTTTGGAAGTGTGGTAGGGTGGACAAAAAATCTTGCCTGGCAGAGCAGGGTTTAGTTGTCGGGTAGGTTTAAAGGTGTGACTTCTCATGTAAAACAGTTAAATACAACGGATGGATTGATTGTTCTGTCACAGACTGCAAACTGAGACCAAGTAGGCTCCAAACTGCGATGCTCCTCCACCATTGTTATAAAGCTATGTTGAAAGAGATAGAATGTTTTTCCTTTAATTATATTACTGTACCATTATGCCAACTTTTTTCACAGTTTTTTTTCCCTAAGGTACACCGTAAATGATTAATGTATCTGCTTCAAAAAGTCAACAAAGAATAAGTGAATTACTTTGCTGCCTTTAACAATGAGACTGAGAAAGCCTAGAGTGACAGGCAAGGAAAACATCTTAAATGTGATGAGAAAGAAAACCTTAAAATAGCCTAGATGTTACATAAGAATTAAATGTGTTACTAAGCAATACGCTTATAGTAAACATTTCATTAAACTGAACCTAAAGAAAACATATTGTTTATGTTGGAGAGCTCTATGTTTCAAAAATCTATATATATAAATATAATATAATATAATATGATATTTATATATTTATTTATTATAATTTATGTTTCAATAACATATTAAACATGAACTAAAATATAGTATTAAAAATATTCTAAATACAATATTTATAATTTATGTTTCAATAACATATTAAATAGTTTTATAT
>JAUZST010098866.1:0-18672 GCA_034779995.1 Parotocinclus haroldoi
TATATATTATATAATTTTATTTTTTTACAGATCAAGTGCTCACACTCTGAGTATGTTTACATGCACATAATAATTAGTCACGTAAACAGAAAACTCAGATTAAGAAATACGACAAAGAGAGCTGGATTTTATCCATACCAGTTACCCAATTCCCACTACCAGACATGGTTGCCAGCTCAACCTATTCTAAAGATTTGGCTTCATTTGGTTTTCCATGCTGTTACACATGGGCCAATCCTGCCCCACGCAAATTACAAGCAGCGAAACGGCTACTGAACACTTTATCGAGTCTCTGAAACGCATTTCGATACACTGCTCACAAAAATGGGATGGGATGTTCATTTTTGTGAGCAGTGTATTTGAGAATTTGAAGAATTTGACTATATAATATGAAAGTTCAGAGAGTATGTCTCTTTATTCCTGTGAGATTATTGGCTGTTTTGCAAAGTAGGAATGCTTATGCCCAGCGCTTTCTCATCATCTAATTACTCGAGTGCACATGAGCTTATTGATCAGTTTAACGACCAAATCTGGATTTCTGCAGATATCGTATTAGTAAGTGCACATAAAGACAGGCAGTTTGGGGATTTTTTCATACACTTTTTTTTTTTTTTAATTAATTAATTTTTGGGCTTGTTTTCATAGACCTGGTTGCTCATTTGGTTGTTAGATCTGGCAACCCTGGAATGATATGCAGCACTTTTTTTGAGAGAACAAAACAAATTAGTAGAGCGGTTCCTTAAAAAGTGCGATTATAGTTGTGATTTTAAAATGAAACGCAGACCAATGAACTGTTAACAGCTATTTATTAAGGATTATGATCAATTAATATCATGGAACGTGCAATTCAAGCATCTAATTAAAAAAAAAAAAAAAGGTCACGTTTTAGATGCTAAGTGAAAAGCGAGCTCCTTAAATAGTAAGCAGTCATTGGGTTGCATCAGTTTTTTTATTTTTTGGTCTGAGAATGTAAGTTTCACATATGTCGTAGCTGAGCAAACTCTTCAAGCTCGTCCCATTTACCCTGCGCTTGGATCTGACGGGGAGAAATGATTTCGGTCAGATGAGTGGCTGGTTGCAAAGTTTCTCATCATCTATCATCCTTTCCTCAAAGGTGTCCTGCATTTCGGAGTCTTCCCAAAAGGAAGGCACTGCATTTAATTACAGGGTTGCCAGATCCCGCATGTGAAACAAGCAACCAGGTATAGGGAAACAAGCCCCAAAGAAGCAGCTCGGTTCCAAAAAACCTGCTGCAATGTGAGAGTGACAAAACGATCAGTCCGTAAAATAATTCTTTCGTTTTGTGCGTTTTCTTTTTTGCTTTAGAGGCGTAACGAAAAAGTGCAAATACAGTCCGAGGGTTAGGGGCTAGGATTTGGGGCACGGGGGATTCAGACACGGTTCTTAACAACTGAATGACATTTCGCATTAAACCGTATTTGGCTCTCTTCTGCTACGGCTCTCCTGGCGTTCAGGCTCTTATATGTCCTCCCCACCATCCAACATCCTCTATACCCTTCCATACGGGGTCCTCTCTGTACACACTCCTCCCATACAGCCTCCCTGCCACCAGATCTTATCCCGTACAGGCTCTCCCTTGGTCCAAACCCATGCTGTATGGGCCCCTTGCCGTCCAGACCCACTCCATGCAGGCTCAACGCCGTACTGGCTCTCTTCAGTTCCTCTCTTTGTTCTTTTCAGAGGTTAATTATGAGGCACTGTGGTACCTTGGCGGTTAAGGTACTTGAACCTGAACCAGAAAGACCTCCGCCAAGCTACCAACTTTCAGCAAGACCCTCATCCCTTGGGTGCTTTGATTGTAAGACTGTACCAGTGGTGGTTCACTCTGGATAAGAGTATCTGCTAATTAAATACGTGGTTCTGCCTCTTTGTAATGGTTTTGTTTTATTTATGGTAGCTAACACTAGAAAAAAAACACATTACAATGCTAAATTTGGAGAGCGCGCTTTTCAGATCTTGTAGACTCTACGAAATATCGGCACACACCGCCGAAATGTTCCATTCATCAAAAGGGAACAAATGATTTATGGACTGGATGGTGTACTGGGCACAGCAGACTAATCCAGTCATACCTTCTGAGAGGAGAACCCCCCCCCCCCTCCCTCCCTGTCATAAAGTCATAACAATAAAACCGAATGCCACAGATACAGAACAACAAGGAAGCAATTAGGACTTCCAAAATACATAACAGAAGCTCTCGGTCCTAAAGACTGCCAAGAAACTCCTCCAAAATGCTCTACTAATAACAAGCATGTGAAAACAAAGAACAGAGAAAACTTAAAAAACAGAGCAAGCCACGGCCAAAAAGAACCCCAACTGGGAAATAGAACGGGTGGACAAAGACTACAAGATCCTATAGATATCAAAATGCCTATTTTGTTATTTATTTATAAAGAAATTACTAATGTAATTTTTATTCACTTCATTTTACTAATACTTAATTATTATAATTGACATCTATGCCCAAGCAGGTCGGGACCCTGTTTGGGTCTTGGTTCCTCCCAAGGTTTCTTCCTTCTACATTCAGGGAGTTTTTCCTTGCCACTGTCGCCCTAGGCTTGCTCATTTTGGGATTGGCCTTTTAAGATCATATAAGATTGTAAAGCTGCTTTGAGACGATGCAACAGTGTAAAAAGCGGTACAGAAATACATCTGAATCGAATTTTGAATAATAATAATAATAATAATAATAATAAAAATAATAATTTTTATACATTCACCTACAGTCACACAACTGCGTGTAACCGTAGCGAATGAATGTGGCATATTTTATGTGGCTAAAATGAAATCAGTTATTTCGCAAGCGAAATTCCACTGCTAATGACCTGTGAAATCTCACTCCACAATCCGGTCTGCTGTTCAGGAACATTCCAAGCACATAACCCGCCACAGAGATTCGTTTTAGCGCTTTGCAGCCAACTGTGTCAGAAACTGTAACCGACACACTTTTTTAGGGACAAAAATAGCTTGCAATAAAACCAGAAAACCCAGCAAACTGTCTATTTCAATTCGGAGCTGCTTCCAGAAGGATCAGCAGGCGCCTTGTTTTTCAGCTCGAGCCCCGATCTGGACTCACAGGAGGTCTGTGTTTAAGAGGCCTGGACGTGAGCCACCGAACCTGCGCTCGCTGAAACACCTCGCCGCCGTTTAGGGACTGGCGTGTTTGCTGAGCATGCTGGGAAGCCAATGTCTCCACGGGGGCTTCCTGCCAGCTCATCTCACACACCATCTGCAGGCGAGCGAAGCATCGCCACGTCGAGATCTGCTCTGAGAACAGAGCGAACGCTGTGCCGTCGCCGACACACACGCACGCACACACACACACACACACACACACACACACACACTTGCACACTCTGATTATCTAAGAGCAAAGCATGCAGGGACTGCATAATCCCCTCTCTAACTACAGATTTCACTCGAAAACATGTAAAGGCTTCACTGTAAACAAAGTCTTGAACATGAGTGGACTTTCTGTACAAGTCAGTAAATCAAAGCCTTTATGTATTATTTTATTACGCCTCATGAACACTTTTGGCTTTCCACAGGCGAAGGTTCAAGTGCTGGGACTGTCCTGCTGATCACACAGATAAAATACTTAAAGTTTTTTTTTTAAGGATAATCCAATTCTTTTTCTTTATGGAAAAAATATTACTATAGCTGTCAGTATTACCTCTGTCTTGCAACAAAAGAAAAGAACAACGAACAATACCACCTATAGGCAGCTGTAGTATAATAAATAAAGTACTGAGCAAAAGTATTAGGCCACCATTAGATTGGATAGACCGTTGTCTAGTTTAGCCAGGATATTATGATCATTCACAACAATTATTTACCGGTCTCTTTATTAGATTGCAACCAGACTGAAGGAAGTTTGTATGCAGCTTCATCTGAAGGCCAATTCGACTCTTCTACAGTGTGAAGAAGCTTGATCAAGAAGCAGCCACGGAGCCCCTTTTTTTAAAGAAGGCGAACAGATGTCCTAAAGCTGACAAAGATTAGAACCGGGATTAGAGCAAGTTTGACATTTTAGGTCATTATAGCATCGCTGAAACAACAGATCGAAAGGGTGGCCTTTTAAGACTTTTACACAGTACTGTATACAGTATACGGCGTATGAACAAAAGTATTGGGACACACCTACTCAGTGCAATGTCTCCCTCCTAGATCTTCCACCCTCGAATCTGAGTTGTAACGTTACGGTAAAGCGGGAGCATTCGGAGCCACAGCTTAGGCTGTTCGGAGACTAGCTGCAGCTCCGGGGCATCACTCAGGGCTCAGAAGGGGTGGCTGCGGCATCACCGTTCCCTTCCCAGCCTCCCCTCTGTCAGACACGGCGAGTCAGGTGTGTGTGTCACAGCAAACCCGGCTGGAATTCAGTGCTCTGACCCGTCCCGTGGGTCGCCATGTGCTAAACTGTTAGAAATGGTTGATCTATTTTCTCACTGGCTCACGTTCTGTACCCGCCTAATCCATTTCAGGATCACGGGCAGTACAGGGCACAAGTCGGGCACGACCCTGGAGGGTTGCCAATTTATGGATATGACACTGAGCACTTCTTCGGCGGACCATGGTGGGGTCTTGATCTGGATGCGATGATCTTACCGGATCCGCCGGTGCTGCAGCTCACAGTTAGTTCCGACCTCACAATCTGATTGGTTGATGAAGTGTTCTACGGAACACTAAAGCTGTATCACTGCACGGACGCGTTGCCTAGTAACGGCATATACACACAAACGTGCGTGGTTTGAAACGCAACCCTAATGACCGTTTCCTAAGAATCAAGTCAGCCGTTTGTCTGCAGACCTCGGCACGTTTAGGACACTGCGACAAACAGGTCACAATAAGTATCGAACGCCCGCGGCTGATCTCGGGACAGTTTATAAAGGCTCCATCCCGGCTTGGTGAATTTCGAAACAGATCTGAGATCAGAACAGGGCAAAGAAATGCCAGCGCCGCTTAATTATTGTGAGCCGTACATTTTGTTTGCCTTAATTAACGATGACGATGGGAGCGTTTCAGAGCTCGCTAGCTCAATCACCGAGACAATTTCTCAGCACGACTTTGTTGGATCTGTGTGTTTTATTATAGGCGTATGGTCTGGACCGGTATCTATTCGAAACACAGAGCTAACGTTTGCCTTGTTTAACGATGACGATGTGAGCTTTTCATCGCTCGCTAGCTCAGTCACCGAGACGTACTGTTGTATTAAGTAATAAGTAACAACAACGAGACTTAATCCGATAGATATCGATCCAGACCGTGCGCCTATAATAAAACACAGATCCAACAAAATCGCGGTGATAAATTGTTAAATAAGGACATATCAAACATGTCCAAACTTAAAGGTTTTGTATTTTTTCCCGCTTAATCTTCGCTTACTCCCAATTTTGATTTAAAGTTAACGTTCGCGGTGTTAGCCTGTATAAACTATACGCCTTGAGACAGGCCATGGAACTGTTCTTGTGGCGCTACTTTTTGGCGGAAGGCTCCGTCCTCATTAAAGCATATTTATTATGAATTTCTTGATGTTGTTTGATTTATTTTCTTCATTTATTTTGTAACAAAACAAAAAACTGTTGTATGAAAGCAATAGAACACTCGAGGTCGTGTGTTATCGCAAATAACATCACGGCTGTGATTTGGTTGTAGTCACGAGCCGACCAAATCACAGCCGTGATGTTATTCGCGATAACACGCTCCCTCTCGTGTTCTATTGCTTAAATATACAGTATACAACCAGTATATACAGAACTATTTTTACACGTCATGGTGGCAAATGCCACTATTACAATCCAAGTTATTGTGAGTTTTTGCTCTTATAAGTTTTACTTTACATTTAATAATTTATCAGGCGCCCTTATCCAGCGACGTACCAATACAAGCTTACAATCCAAGCAATTGTGGGCTAAGGGCCTTGTTCAAAGACCCCACAGTGGCAGCTTGGCAGAGGTGGGATACCCACCTACTGTACCTATATACATGCATACTAGTTATATTAGTCCTTTAGTTCCAGTGTAAAAGAAACACACCAGGAACCATAAATAAAAGCTTAGCTGAGAGACTAAATCTGCCGTAAAAGTACAATTGTGTGCATTTCACTTTTCATTTTCAGAGCTGAACTGTTGCTCTGGGTCACATGTACCATGTTCGGAATGATTAAAGTACATATTTTAATATCATATGACTTTTAGCGTATTTGAAGAACAGCAGGGGCTCGAAAGATATGAGCCATGCAAAACATTATTCGTTCAGCGGGTTCTAAAGGTGCCAAAAGACATGATCTAGAACTTCCATAGATTTCTTAAATGACATCACACCCCCATCAGCCATAAGACTATACACACAGACGCACAGTGAGCTGGGAAACTTTGCGTTTTGGCCTCCTCTGAGGCTGTCATGTTGAGATCTATCTATCCATCCATCTATCTACACCAACCCAAATACACCCCTTCATGGCAACAGTGTTCCCTAATTGCCAGGATATTACATCCTGCCTCGCTTTGTCAATTGTTCAGGGATAATTTGAGGAACTTGACAAAGAGTTCCTGGTGTTGATTTGGCCTCCAAATTCACTCCAATCGAGCATCTGTGGGACACGCTGGACAAACAACTCCAACCTTGCAACTTAAAGGATCTGCAGCTACTATCATGAAGCCAAAAGCCACTCCTGAGCAGACTAAACTCATTTGTATTTTGCAATGTCTTATGTCAAATTCTCTTATGATAAAAGTGATCTCCAAATGAATTCAGGTAGTCAATTGTTCCATTTAGATTTTATGTTACCTTTTTAAAATTCGCAGAGCTACATTTTTAATAAGCACCAAATGTCGGTCTGAGCTTCACAGCCTTAGGCTCCAATACTAACCTCTTACTATACTTTTAGTATAATTGGGACAATACTCTGCTTCACTTAACCCAAAACTACAAGAGCTGGCAGAGCACACTAATGAGCTGGCATAAACTCCTGGCCTTCCTGTGCCAACTGGACTACTCAGAGGACGGATTAGCATATCCTTCTATGTCTGTTGAGCCATGCATTGCTGCAGTAAGTGCTAGGTCAGGCTACCCTGGCTCTTTTCTTCTTACTCCTTGAGTCCTATTCTATTGCAGGGACTAATTGAGAATCAGGGTCGTAATGCAGGGAGCAGAGTCTGAAAGCATTGGTCAGCGCAACACAGAGCTTTTACAGCAAAGAAAAAAAAACACAACAGAACAGAATGGAATGTAAAAGAACATAAGAGGAAAGAATCGAGCATTCACTACTCAATGTGTACACAATTGGGAGTGCAAAGTGTTTGGGATCAAACCGAGAGCAGGATCCGGGTCACCGCGGAGTTATCACCAGTAGTGCATCATCACAGATACAACGAGCCATGTGTTCTACATGTCAGCGCACTTTGTGTGAAAACACACAGCAAAATACAAAAGTAAACAGTCAGACGGACAAAGAAGCAGCCATCAGACAGACCGATCGATTTTACCTCCAAAAAAGCTACAGTCTTCTTGGCATGATGTCCTGAAAAATTATCTAATGGAATCAAGAACAAATGAATTCTGTTCTGAAAAGGTGGAGATCCATAACCCACAACCACAAAAAAGGGTGGGACCGTATGGAAAATGCTCATTAAAAAAAAAAAAAACTAATCAAAACAAAAAATGTTTTGTACTTCTACTTTGGCTTTTATTTATGTCAGTTGAACATGTTGATTTATGTTAGTTTCATATTCTGACTGGCCAATTTTATTTCATTTCTTGATAAACATCTGCATTTCAGGCCACATTCCAACAAAGCTGGAACTGGAGTAATTTAGGCAATTGGGTCATAAGGTAAAAATAAATAGTTACGTGAGAATTGACATATTTCCCTCTTAAGATAACATGTTGCTGCCTTGCACCCTGTGCTGTTGGCTATGCACTGGGTTAAATGGTTAAGATAGTGAATAAATTGTACCGTATACACAAACAATTGAAATTAATTAATGAATGTGTATCCATGTCCCCAAGTCGTGTCCCTGTCTATTTCTGTGCAGAATATAAGGTGCATTTAAAAAAAAAAGGTTTGCATATGTGCATATGTGTTAATGTGATTATTATTAAATGTGATTTTTGCATGATAGCATGTGCCCTCCGTGTACCTCATAAATAAAAGAAACATCCTGTTTTAAAATCTGAATCAAACTTTTAGCATACAGTTTTATATTTCTACTTGAGTCAAATATATTATCTGATTAGTAGTACTGCTCCTTCTGTCATCTCTGATGGATTTTTATAACTAATGCAGAGTTTTCAAATACTCTTTCCAATCTTTGAAGTTGTGAGGCACCGTTTCCGTACATTTTTCCCAACTCAGAGAGCGTTCCCAGCAGGCCTTGCACAGGTCACTGTGGCTAAATGAGGTTTGAACCTGCAGGAAATTTCATCTGTGACCCAAAATGTTCCATAAAGAAGTTCAGCACAATTGTATAACAGAGCCACTGCCCGTTTACACTCAGTTTACCTTGCAGTGGCTAGAAACGCTTTGCTAAAACTCATTCCAACCTAAACACCTGCAGCATATGCCCCCGGCCCCCGGCCCCCGGCCCCTGGCCCCCATCCCCTGCTGCATCGTGATGGTTTGGGTAGCCGAGGTGGACACAATTAAGGAAATCTAAAAGTGCTGCAAGGCATTGAGGACGTATCGATGTGTTTCTCCATTTTACACTGCAAACAGAAAACAACGTGTAGTTAATGTTGTTTCGTTTAATTAATTCGATGCATTGTTTCCTGTTTTGCATCATGCTAATTTAAGTTTGCTCTCCATCCTGGTGGTTAAGCGAGTGCTTGCAATAAATGACATGATATTTCACATCTCATAAATAGAAAGTTTGACAGAAATCTCCCAAACAGTATCATATTCTCTTTCTCTGAGATCATAATTACTGGATGAAAGCCAGCCTTTTGTGTCGTTCTTTTCTCCTGCAGTCATTTTTATTGTTTCCACGCTGCTTCTTCCCATAACTAGTAAACAAAGGTCTAATTTTAATACGTAGTATGGTTGGCACACAGTCAGGGGTTGAGCTCATGATATTCAAGTTTGACATTCTTGAGCCAAAACTGAGTACGTATTTATTATTTTTTGGAAAGAGGCCAAGGCGACGCGCCCTGTAATACCCGCCAGGTTCATCTCATAGTGTTTCATTGTCACAATACCCTTCTGTGCTTGCCATGGGAAACAAATGATGAATGCTATTGGGCCTGGGTTGCTCCAGCCATGAATCTCTTACTTGTTCCAGTTTTTTGTTCTTGTATTGTAATGAGTGTGTGCGTGTGCTTTCCTTTATGTGCCAGGGCTGGTGCCACTCTCTCTGGGTACAGCCTAGTTCTATAATAGGGAAGGATTCAGGATCACACAAACACACCACGCCACACCACACCAGTGCCTTCACCCATTGAGTTCATTCGGAAGCATAAAGCACATGCACTTGTACTGAAGCTTATTAAAATAACCTAAATCAGAACGTAAATGAATCAGATGGCCTTGGCTATTGTTTCTCACTTTTACTGCCACCTCACATTCAAAGCCAGGAAAACTTTATTTGCGTATCCCATTACTTCATACTTTTTATATGGAATATGGAACGTTTTATATTTATATGGAACGTTTTCCAGACATGTCTGTTATGTATTGATTTTCAGTAACTTTATCCTGGTGAGGTTTGTGCTGAATGCAATGGAATGGAATGGAAATACTTAAAACAGGACACCCCGGGGAGCTACCAAGTCCATCACATAATGCCAGTGATCACTTTCTGGCATGTTTTTGGGATGTGGGATTAAGCCAGACTACCGAGAGGAATCCACTTGGACATGTGGAGAACATGCCAAGTCGGCGTAGAGAGTAACTGACAACGAGGCTCAGATCAGTGTCCCTGGAGCTGTTTGGAAACACCACATGCAGTGCTGTTAAAAACATCATTCACCCATTCATTTGTTGTAAACTATTTGTACTGCTGAGGGTTGTAGAGAATCCAAAGCAAATCCTGAAAGCACTCAATGCAAGGACACACCACTCAGTGCACCAGAGCGACACTCACAAGAAGGGCCAATTTGGAGTACCTAAAGAGCCAAGTCATGTTTTTTGGAGGCTTTAGTAAACATGAGGACAAAGTCCAATTGGAAATGGGGAAAACATGCCAAATATCACCTAAGCAGTTACTTTAAGCAAGATCCTGACCTGTAAGAGGCTGATGATAGCTTTAGCTCATGATGCTCTCTGAAGTAAACATTGCACCAGTCTCATGCTTGCCCCCCAGCTATGGAATAAACTTCCCACTCTAGTTAGAAATTCAGACACTCTACAAATATTTAAGTCTAGACGAAAACATTCCTATTTACTCAGGTTTTTAGTTAGATTTAGACTACGGCACATGGCTCAGGTTGGCTCTTGGTTCTCCCTCTTTAGCTATGCTGCTATAGTTAGTGCTGCTGGAGTTTCATGCAAGACCGATCCGTTTATCATTGGTTTTTAAAGATAGGAGGAAGCTTGAACACCTACATTAAAATACACAAAATGAGAAACTCTGAGGACTAGATAGCTAATATCACTATGTCGTGCTGATAAGAAGAGCAGACTGCTTGCTTTTAAAAAGTAATGTTGCTTTTAAGGTCCCTCCTATTAACTATGGGTAACTCCAAATAAACTTCAAGCATCAAAAGGGTTTTACAGGCAAGATTGTTAGATACTAAGATACTCTCAATGGGATTAAGATTGGGGGGGGGGGGGTCTCCTGGCCATGAACCCATTTCGAACCTTTGGTCAAACCTCAAAAGAGGGTGGACAAACAGAAACCAAGAAACTATTATCAACTCCGAGCACACTGATTAGGCCAGAATGGGTTGCCATCATTCAATATTTCACCCCAGAAGCTGAGTAATCCATTAAATTGACAATTAAAAGCTAAATACAAACATATGGAATGCTTATCATTGTACCTTTGTTAAAAGCAAAACTTGTGCCAGTCTCGTAACTTTTGGCCATGACTGTGTGAGCTTTAGAATATCTAAAAAGCATTTTCACCCTGTTCCCCTTCCAAAAAGTGGTTTCAGAGCTTATAAACTTCCAAAAGGTGTACCTCTGAGATCTCTGACACAATTTTACAGTGCACTTAAAGCCATTTTGCACAGTTGACAAGCAGGGTAACCTATAAGTTTGTGAGCAGTGTTTCCCTGAGGGCATGCAAACATGGACAAACAGCTTCCAAAAGGCAAAGGCAAACGAACAACGGACAGGATCGTCCATGACCTACAGACTGCTCTGTATGTTTGATTTGTGAAGAGTCTGCACACAGCATGTACACACACTCGTTGTGTTGCTCATTTAATGAAATCCATTATTACGAGTTCTTATCATTATATGCTAAAGGATTTAGTTTGTGGGCTGAACATCACATTCTCACACTGTACTGTAATCCTGCACAAACACAGAATATGAAAGATCTGAGGCAAATGTGTTGGTAGTCCTGGTCCAATTTATTGGGCTTCTCTGGAAGGAAACTTAATATTGTATTTTCATTTGTAAAACTATCAAAGATAAATAGATAGAAAGATAAAACAATAAATTAATTATGGGAAAAGGTTTGGGCACCTTTCAGAGTTTTAATGAAACTAGCAGAAATATATTGTACACTGCTCACAAAAATTAGGGGATATTTCGTTTTCAAATATGCTGTGGCACAGCATCAGTTTATTCGCCCACCATCACAGAGACGCAAGGTCAAGTCCCAGTGGTGGATCAGAGAGGATTTGAGGGGATAAAAAAAAACCTTTTTCCTTTATGTTTTATTTGTTTATTTAACATGAGCAAGGTTGAAACGAGTTAGGTCCTTCTATAGACGGCCAATTTAGAATGACCAGTTAACCTAATGCTTGCCTGTGGACTGTGAAAGGAAACCGGAGTACCCTGAGTAAACCCCCATAAAGAGGTGAGAGGGGAACTGGAATGCCTCAGGCCATAGACCAATGCTTCTCAACCCTGAGCCTCCCTGGGTCATATCTCACCTCTGGTGAGTTGAGGTCTGTGAGTTATGCAGTTGTGTGTTGGTTGCTGGCTACCTACATGTTTGAAACATATTGCTTACAAATTCAGTGTTCTGTGTGTTTTTTACATTACCTCCGGTTTCACCAGGGGTGTGTTCTGTGTTTCTCAGATACGTGCTCCAGGCATGTCCCTCTGGAAGGAGATCCCAGGGCGGACCCAGGAGCTCAAATCTGTGGCTGGGGACAGAGTAGACCAGATCTGATTAGACCTTCCCAACCAAAATGACCCTCACCCTTTCACTAAGTGGGAGAAAAAAAGAGAATAACTGTGGAGGATAAACAAATATACTGCTCACAACAATTAGGGGGTACCTCAAAATGAAATCTCCCCTTATTTTTGTGAACAGTGTAAGTGACCAATGTCATGATGTTCAGCCACCTGCCATGTTTTTATTAGCTTTCATGTTATGTGTAGCAGTTATTTGTCAGATATCCAAAATATCGGGCATATACAGTACGAATTAGATTGTTGCGTAGTGAAAATGAGCCAAACTCTCCAGTTTATTGAAGCGGCTATTAAACTTTGCGAACCGCTTTATAAAATAAAACAATAGAGTATAAAATAAATGTGTGCTTACTGACCTATTGCTGGTCAGATCCAGACTACAGATTATGAACTTCTGGCTTGTTTATTTATTTTTACGATTTTGTCCCATCGTCTTCCTGGTTATGGTCATCAGGGCTCCTATTCGTGGCGAAAACAGGGCGCAGGACAGAACCAGGAGGATTCTGGGATTAGAGTCTTAGGGGTGATGAGCTCCCAACGATTCCCACACTGGTAAAAGAAGAAGACTTTTCGAATAAGAGAATCACTGTGACTGGAAAGACACCAGCAAACCTGAGAAAACTTCGATGTTGAGGCTGTGAGCCACAAAGCCATCAATGAGGGGGCGCTGTATTTTAATCCTTAAACTATTGTGTTTGAATCAGTTATATTATCAGAGACAAACTTCTGTACGAAAAAAAATAAGAACAACAAGAAGAAAAACAGCGATTTATTATTATTCTAAAGGGTGCTGAGACTCAATATAGGGATGCTTGAGCAAGCACCTTCAGACAGAACACAAAGGGCTAGGTTGGGAGTAGCACTGTTGTTACAGCCCTGCCTCCCTTAGACACACTCAAACTAATCCGGGTCCAAATTGCCGTGGCCTAGTGTATTAAACCGATGAATTAAGAGTCCAGTCCCAGCCAGGTGAGACTGGGGTGAATACTGAATAGACATCATATAAAAACACTGATATGTTATTGTAATGAATGATCACGGAGTTTCATTCAACGTCCCTTTATGGGAAATATTTTTGCCGTAGCTTTCTGACTGCCAGTACAACGTGTCACCTATCAGACACCAGACCAAAGTCTTCCCCTTCCAAATCTCTTCATATGAACTTAAAATAGACGCTTTATTTGTCTCACACTGGGAGGTTTCAGGCTCTGCAGCCAAAAGACATTCTGGTTTACGGTTTCCTATGGGTTTGGCGCAGAGAAGTGCAGCGTGTGTTTGCTTACGTTACACAAGCTCCTTCAGGGTACATTATGTTCTGTTAGGAATGCATACAACTAAGAACATAATAATGTAGATGAATTCAGCACCGTTTAACCTAAACCTTTGCGTATTATGTTTTTGGATGATGCATAACGATCACATTATCATTTTGCCGCGTTTCCCTGCAGTCAGGATGGAACTCGTTTAAAACGTTAAGGCGCATTACATAAAGGGAACATAATGTTACCAAACTTGGTATCATACAATTCGAATCATTACATTTATCTGCCGTTCTCAAAGCCCAGCAATTCAGTTACCTGCTCAGTCAGGGTAGCGTTTGGATCCAGAAGTTCACTGGGCACAGGCACACATTCCGTGACCTCACCACCCGATGTCCGTCCCGCCGTTTGGACACAGGTCCTGAGGTATCGCACTGCCCCTGGCTATTGTGCGTCCAACAGCTGGTTCTTACATCTGAGACACAAGAGGAGCTGACAGTAATGATATTAGAAATGTGTATTTCGAATACAAAAGCAGTATTCAGTCACAGTTAGATCGTCAAGGTGCAAGGATTTTCCCATATAACTGGTCAACATATGAACTGCTACTTCGTGGGGTTTATGTTATCACGCAACCCAAGTCCCAGCGGATTATTTATGTTCTTGTCAGGCTATATGTGCTACCATGGTCCATAAATGAGGGAACATTACATGAGATAATAAATTAAACTGACTCACTGCTCACTGCTTTTCACGTGAGTCTCAAATAGCAGGAATGGAATCGGTGATAAAACTTAATATTTGGGAAGGCACTGGTTTTCCCATGGACCTCCCAGAACCACACTTAGCTAAATCACTATTAAAACCCTGGCGTGTAAGGGCTGGGGTGTGTCAAAGCATGTTGAAACAGGTAAGAGCAATACATTCATTTTGAAATTGTTTGTTGCGTGTCTGGGTTAATATCTGAACAACTAGTCTGAAGCGCTATTAGCATAGCAGTGATGACCTAAGGCAATTTTATTGTCACAGTTTCCATATGGGATCCTCAAGAACCATGTGTTGCTTGCTAGGCCACCATTGTAAAATTAAAGGTTAAATAAATAAATAAACAAAAACAAAACACGGGGTCACGGGCCAGCCCAGGAAAAAGGGCAGGAACAATCATAGACGGGGCGCCAGTCCATCATTGAAACACCAGTTATGTCTTTGGACTGGGACAGGAAACCAGAGTACCCAGAGTAAACCCACGCAGACATGGGGAGGGCATGCAGACTCCACACAGAAAGGACCTAGGCTGCCCCGCCCTGGGATTGAACCCGGGGCCCTCATCATTCATTATCATTAACTGAAGTTATTTAACATTTTTCTTATGCATGTAAATTCTCATAGTAGACTCAATTATTTTCTTCCTGTTGTACAAATTCCTTAAAACCTCATAGATCACCATGGTAACCTAATGGTTGAGAGAGTGTTCTTAAATAAACTGATCATATTCCTACCACTAAGTTATGTTTTTTATATTATTATAAATACAGTGTTCTCTCGTTTATGTCTGGGTGGGGGGGGGTGTCTTACGTTCCAGGACCAACTATATACACTATTTTAGCGGTAGAACTTTCAGAACGTTTGGGTTTCATCGTAGGGCTTGAATGAATTCAGTCTATAACGAAACTTTCACAAACAGCAAACACAAAACCGCAGATAAAAACTCGTCACGTGGGCGAGTAGAGACTCAGGCGGCCGACGCTCTGGTCTTACTTCTCGTTTTTGGTGAGTATTTATCCGCTGAGTAAATACGCTATTTACTGTAAATCATCATATTTTATGATTTATAACATTGCTTTATTGTTAGAATTCATATTTTTCACATATTTGTGATAAATGTTGTGATTCTTTTTTATGTAAAAGTTCATCCAATACACGTATCTGTATACGTTAACTGTCCGCGAAAGGTGAACCGCGAAGTGGCGAGGGAACACTGTACATGAACTTAAAAGCTATGAATGATCTTAAGGTTATTATTTGCATGCATAAGGATAACGGCATGTAAGAACGGTTGATTAAATCTCTTTTAATCGTGTTGTATGATACTGTGAAACTCGGGCAGGTTCAGATTGCTTGTTCTATCTGTAGTATGCACATGTCCAGGGCTCCAGACGTGCCTGTGGCTCTGTTCTGCTCCTGTACACGTGATGTAACATGAGCGATTTGGTGTGACCCTGGAGCGACTGTTGCAGTCCTGACAAAAAATACCACATGCCTTTTTCATATATTCCCTATAAACGTTGCATTAAAGTTTTCCATGTGAGCTGTGGACTCGCTTTGCTTCGAAGTCTCTCGCTGTGGTTTGTTGTCGGCAGATAATTCGTTTAAAAACTAACTTTGCTCGCATTTCCTCACATAAACTTGTCCATTTCGTGCTGCCTCTGCCTTGCTGCCCCCCTCTTCTTCCCCAGTTTGGGAACCACTGCAATTTAACAAAAAGAGTAGTGGATCAACTGGAAAGCGGCCTAAACTTTTCAGGGCAACATCAGCATCCACTGAGTTTGGGGGTGTTGACGGGTGTGTTTAAGCGCTTCCTAGGGGGTTCCTGCATTTCTGGCCTGGCCATTTCCTGTCGAAGTCCAGATAGCCATGAGAATGTGTGAAGAAAAGGCACGATTATAGCTGCAAAATATGAAATGTGGCACTTGGCTTTTGGCAGCGATAAAGACAGGAAGTAGGAGTAATCAATTTAACAAGCCCCATTTATCTACTGTGAAGAGTAAAGAATGGCATTTAGCTAGATTTTCTATGACAGCTTTCTAACTGACAGGGAAACGAAGCGAGCGTGCGTGCGCGCGTGCGCGTGTTAGTGTAATGCTGAGCTGTCTTGGATTCAGTACAAAATGTGGTCAGTATGATCAATCTCTCTCCTGCTGAGGCAAAACCCAAACCCGCGCCAACTAAATTTAGCATGAGCTGAAACCCAATCAGTGGAGTCATTTATAGCTGTCTGAAGGATGGAGTGTAGGAAAAGTGTTAAAGAATCAGTGACTGACAAGGAAATAAAACTCTGTTGTTCTATACATCACACACAGGACATTCGCTAATGATATGGAGGCTTCAGCTTTCAGTTGGGCAATCCTAATAAAACAGGTTCTATTCTTTTTCTAAATTCAGGGAACGCTTTTAGCTGGGCTCTGTGCCCTGTGTGAAATACAAGGGTCACAAGATGATCACTGTGAGCTAAACACGTGCTCAAGCAGAAAACATGTAAAATAGACATTGCATCTCTTAACACGACCTCTTCGGTTTCACACTGAACTAAATCACGGGCATTTGGGCTGAACTATTGAACAAATCAGCAGTGTAATATTTGAGGGGAAAAAATAAACTCTTTCAAACTGTTAAGCATGGTGGTGTTTCCATTGTGCCTTAAAGCTGGGTAATAGAGATCCAAAACCTTGTTCCTTCACTTATTTTCTTTTCTCATCAGTTTCATTTTACAGACTGTAGTCCGTACATCCTTTGTTCGTTTATTTTCCAAACCATTCCAATTTTTCCACTAATTGTGTAATTCCCTCCTCCCTAAAGTCCAAATCGGGCTTATACTCACGGCTCTTATCAGTTAAACTGAGTATACTTCCTGCTATTCCCAGCTCTTCTACGAGGCTACAATTTAATTGTGCTATAATTGATCATTATACTGTAATTGAAAGAAATCTTTACGTAACACATGCATGAGCAAAGCCATCAGATCCAATGAAATCGTTGAAAAAAAAAAAAGAATAAAATAAAAATTCTTTTCTCTCGCATTGCTAAAAGCAAAAGATAAACTCTGACCTCTTCTGAAAGGGTCTCGAGCTTCTTAGATTACCTCTCTTGGCGCTCAAACTCAATCACAGAAGCTTTTGTCACACTCCAATGTCTGGCGAGAGAGTGAAGAGGACCGGCGTGACCTTTGCACAATAGCCGACGCTCCAAAATATGAACTGTTGAGCTTAACGGCACAGTATGAAACGCGCTTCTTTCTGAAGCGACAATTGCATTCGCGGGCCGGATTAGTGTCTGGCCTGCAGTCAACCGTACAAAAAACATCGGCTCCCGAAATTGGCCGAATTCAAGTACCGCACCTGGCCACCGAGGGGTCAACGTCCTCAAGGAGAGACAAGCAGCAGCTTTTCGTTCCATCTGCGCATTCCTACACTTCATCACACAGGTCATCGGGCTCTGATTTTTATTTACACCATCATATTTAGAGCATGAGAAGCACTTGTGGAATGAAGGCCTTTACCCAGCGTTAGTGTTGAGACCATTTTTTTCCTTCGGCTGAATTCTCCCTTCAGTCGACTGCTCCACACGAATAAACGACGTGACAACATTTCATACACAAATCTAGCCACAATACCACAATGAATGGACCGTGGTGGCCTAGCGGTCAGCGGTTAGATCCCACCTCTGCCGAGCTGCCACATTTATGTCCTTAAGCAAGGCCCTCATCAAGCTTTTTTTTCCCCCACATTTGAATCTCAACTTATCCGGGGTTGGATGAAGGGCTGCAGCCTATACCAGACAACATGCTGATCCATCACAGCACCAGCAGGGGTCACTAATGCAGTGCTGGGGAGGATGATCCCCGGTCTAGCCCCTCACCGTCAGACGTGGCTGTGTGTCATGCCTGATCTGGCAGAAGGCACTGCCAGGGATCTCTTAGAGCGCTGTGCCACCTGAGCAGTAAGTAACTAAGGAGGTTTGAGGATATACAGATGTGACCAGCGTACATAACCTGTCACACTAATTAGGAGTAACGTGATATGGGAGGCAGCCAGACTGCTTTCTGTGAAAGGACACACACACACACACACACACACACATACACACATACACAGACAGCTAACAGCTAACAGCTCATCTGCATATACTGCTACTAATGAAACTCCATGTGAACAATCCCTTCTTTCCTCTACGTTACATCATTCACAAACAAGCAAGCATAAACAACTGGGGCATGATTTGTCACATATAAAGTAGCGAATTATTTTTCCATACAGGTCTTTGGGCCCTCTTTATCAAACAACTCAGGAAATTAGCTTTCATACAATGATT
>JAUZST010098877.1:0-18670 GCA_034779995.1 Parotocinclus haroldoi
TGTGTGGGTGTGTGTGTGTGTGTGTGTGTGTGTGTGTGTGTGTGTGTGTGTGTGTGTGTGTGTGTGTGTGTGTGTGAATTTGAACTTTAGGTGTAGCAGCATTGGTATGCATAGCCACGTAGACGACAACCCCCCCTGCGCTTCCCTCACACACAGACATGCACACACACACACACACACAACATCACATTGGTATCCCACCGCTCCAATTGAAGCGAGGCATCAATATTAAATATCCCTCTGGAAACGTTACCAGGGTGATACACGTACTCCAAGGCTGAGAAAATGCTGTGATATTGATCTTACGACCTTCTGACAACTTGCTGATCGACCCATGGTACCCTGCAGCTGTGACACACTTCCTGTTTCACTGTAGATCAGCAGACAGACACATATGATGTCTCACAAACATATGCACCTATTTAAAGCTTTGATGCCCATCTCTGGAGCCAATCACTTAGCCATGCCATAAAGATGTCTGTAAATAAACACGTTGAGACAGGTTTCGAAAGAAGCCATAAGAGTCACGTTGCCTAGATCCAGACACTGACTGGTACTTTGTGAAGTATGATGTTATCTTTAGAGCTCTTTCCTAAGAAGCACGGACATGAAAATGGTCCTGCCTACCATTCGTTCATTTTCACTAACATCAAAATATCACTGGAGATAATACAGAAAACATTAAATAAAATGCAAAACAATTAAAACAGTTAACATTCATACACACTCTGCTTCCTCTTCCCAAGATGCATATACCATGTATGATACCAGTTAGCTAAATTGACCAGATGGAGGTGTCACAGTAGGCAGCATTAAATATGAACTTTAGTCAGACCTGACTGAATACATACCTGCCTCTAAATACAGCCTGACTAAATGTGCCCTATAAACCTGTCATAGGCAAAAAACACAGTTTCCTGTCAAAACAATGCTTTGGAAAGGTAGGTAACAATTACTTACTCGTTTTTTTTCTTTTAACATGCGCACACACACGTATGTCTCGCTATCCTTGCGAGGATTTAAATTGGCATAATGCTTGATCTAGCTAATTAATTATATAACATTAATATCAGTTACCTAACCAAATCCTTCGTCTCTTTTTATAAATAAAAGTTGCTATGTCAGTATAAAAACAACTAAAAATGTGAGACCTGGCAAACTGTCCAAAAATACACGATTAAAGGGTATTTGCCATGGGATGCTGGACAAAGTATCATATTTTTGCAAAGCAATACTTAGCAACCTGGTACACTGTAAACTACATAGGTTTGTAACCATTGCATCTTCTCAAATGTACATTGTTAAATATAATGCAGCATATAAATATTTTATAGGGTATACTTTGTATATATTATATATTGTATATATAGTATAGCGTATAATTGTATTGTAACTATACAACAGCACTACTAAACATATGGGCATTAACATGGTATTGGCTGATTTAGACTTCTTAAATAAGCTAATGTTATAACTTTAAATTGCACTGAAACCCAATTCGTGCTAGCCATGCATAATAGATTAATAATGCAACACTGTTTGCAATTCTTAGTGTACATTATGTACTTAATGTACACTATCCATAGTAATCCACTATTGGTCAAGATCACTCAGTTATAAATGCAAATTACCACTGATAAGTTTAGTTAAGTTAACCTTAGCATTAACAAAAATAGTAGTAGTGATAGAAGCAGAAGTAGGAGTGAGTATCAATAGAAATGATGGCAATCAGTAATGGCATCAATAATATTAGTAACAATACTAGTAGCAGGCGTAGTAGTAGTATTGGCAGTAGTGTTAGTAGTAGCAGCAGCACCATTAATAGTCATAATAGTAGGAGCAGTAGCAGTATTAGTATTAGCATTAGCTGTTGTAGCAGGTACATCTGCATTAGCAGTACTGACAGCACTCTAACCACTTTGATAACATTTCTAATACAACCCCAATTCCAATGAAGTTGGAACATTGTGTAAAACAGAAATAAAAACCCATATTAAAACTATACGGATACACTTGTTTTTTTGCAAATATTTACACATTTGGAATTTGAGGCCTGAAACACGTTCCAAAAAAGGGGGCAACTAAAGACTGGGAAAGTTTGAAAAAATGCTCAAAAAACACTTATTTTCAACATTTCACAGTTGAGTGTCATGATTGGGTTTAAATGGAGTTTTACCCAAAAGGTTCAGTCATTACAAGCAAGGACGGAGCAAGGTTCACCACTTTGTGACCAACTGCATAAGCAAAAAGTTGAACAGTTTAAGAGCAACATTTATCATCATGAGCTCGGGCGCCCATATAGCACGGAAGACGCCGAAGAACCAAAAGGCGAGCATATGAGCTAGGGCGTGCATGTAGCGCGACTAAGTCGAGCCGGGGCACGTCTCAATCAGAGCGTGCAGCCGACTGGGTGAGACTCAATAGGTGCCGAGGACGAAAAGAGCGTGAGTTTAGGCGTGTGAGGAGCGCACGAGTACAGAAAGGGAAACCCTCAATGTGTTCCTAAAAAACTAAGTACCTTTGGGGTTTCCCCCGTACACGTCCGTCGGCACTATAAGCCCTGGGACGTAACCAGGAGACCATAACAGCAATCACAACGGTGTCGAGGCACAGATGGAGTGAGTGTGATGACCTGGCCACGAACAACGCTACAACTCGCACTTAAGTAACGAGGAAAGCATATGTTTATAATCAGATCCTAAATTCAACACCAGATATAAACTGCCTCACCGATTGCTCTGTAACGGCAATTGGCGAGGACGGCGGAATGCTCCAGGCCGATAGGTAGGAACCGTAACAGTATTCATAGTAGTTCTACTTGTAGCAGCAGCAATAATGGATAGAAGCAATTGTTGAATTAGTAAGAGCGGTACCAGTAGTTTAACCTTTTAATGTTCATACGGTCAACGTCCATAACGTTCATCAACGCTTTAATAGCTGATCTTTTAAGTATTATAATAAACTATAATGTGAAATAAAAAGTTATTTTACCCGACTGTCGTATTGTAAATAGTACTCCTCTGTTGGTCTGTTTCCATCAATGCATTTTTGGCAGGTTCATCATACCATCATCTTAAGTGTCATAGTGTCATTTACCTTAGACAGGCTTGTAATAGAACATACTGTAATTTATAGAATTACTGGAAGTTTCCAGTATTGCGGTGCCATTAGGGATACTGTGTTGCTGGTAGCATTCCACTTATGGTTCTGTGATTCATGTATGCATAATGTGCACACAGTTTTCTTGTACACTTTTAATTTACATGACAGAAGCATAAAAGACTATGGGACTATGGAAATGATCAGTCAAAGTCAATTTCCACCAACATCTTGTTTCACAGACCATAATGCAGTTGTTACATGGCGCATACCTGCACTTATAACAACAGCAGTATGTGGATGTAAAATCAGTAGGAGTATTGGCAGTAGGTGTAGTAGCAGCATTCATAAGATTAGTTATGCCAGTAGTAGTAGTAGCAGCAGCAGCATCAGTTGTAGTAGTAGCAGTTCTAGTAGTACTAGTAGAAGTTGCAAAACAGTAGCAATAATGGTAATAATATAACAACAAAACAGTGAAAATTATGTAATAATTCTTAAATAGTAATAATACCAGTAAAGGTTATTAGTAGTTTTAGTGGGGTGTAACAGCAACACCAGTAGTTAATACTAAACATAATAGCAGTATGAATATTGACATATTCTCATAAGCAGTAACAGAGTTTATGCCAGTAATAGCATACACCGGAGTACTCCCTCCTGTTTCAGCACTCAGAGCAGTATTAGTAGTATTAAGTACCTTCTGTGTTGGTAGTAGCTGCAAGACAAACAGAGGCATTTGCAGTATTGCTACTAGTAGCAGTAGTTTTAGTATTAGGAGCTTAACCAAAAAAGAGCAATACAGTATTATTACTAGTAAGCAATAGCAGAAAAGTTCTACTACAAGCATAAGCAAACAGTGCAATTAGTTAGCAGTTGTGGTAATAATAGCAGCCAAACTACAGCCAGAGAAGCATAAGTAAAAGTAAACAGATACAATAGTAACAGTAACAGTAGTAGTACAAGTACTGACAGCAGTAGAAGATGCAGTTGTAGTAGTATAAGCAGCAGTAGTGGTAGTAAAAGCAGTAGTAACAGTAGTATTAGCGACAAAGTTGAAACATAGCCTTACATTGAACTCTTTACCCTGTCAAGGCGACGACGTGTGCATGCATCCAGCAGAAAGAGTGTGATTCAGAGGAATAAGCATAAAGCAAGAGAGTGATGTGTGGAAGTAAATGGAGTGTGAACATAGAGAACTGGTGAGAGAGTGAAAATGAGAGAGAGAATTAGACAGAGCAAGAGAGTGAGAGGGGTGTAGTTTTGCACATTTTCCAGACCCCTTGAAATTCCGAACTCAATTATTCCTATTGTGCTCTGAAGCCACCCACACCAAGTTGCCCCCCGCGCGCGCACACACACACACACACACACACACACACACACACACACACACACACGCACACACACACAAAGTACAGTCAAGGTCTCTTATGACAACAAATAATGTGATTGTGAACACTGCCATAGCTCAACAGCTCGACATTTACAAGCAACCTAATAATCTACTAATAATCAGACAAAAACTCAGAATATAAGCTGTACAGTCATGTACATGAAAAATGACACTTTGCTCATCACCAAAATGAAAAATAAATTAGCGCAACCTTGCACAAAACACAAGAAAAACAAATCATAATGTATCAATAGTGTACCATTAGCATGCTAATCTTGTAACAAATGCCTTTTTAGTAACTTCCTCGCTGTAAATAAAACACACATCACGTAGACCCTCACAGAAGGTGTGCTGAGACTTTTGGGAGGCAGAATTATCCAGAAGCACACACAAATCCAGAACAAACACAAATTGCAATTGACACATCAACAAGGTTGGACTGTGTGTTTCTGGATGTGCCATAAAGGGATGTTCTCACTTTGCAAGAGGCTCCTGGAGTGGGAGCTGGGTAATGTGATGCACCTGACAAGACCAGTGGTTCTGCCACACTGCAAAAAAATAGTTTTCAGGCAGGATACGAACAGCTCATCGGTAGAGCACTAGTTTGATGAACAACTAGTACTGAGATTTGAGTTGCATTTCAAGTTGGTGAAGCGCCAGGTGCACAGTGATGCCAGTCAGGCTTCCCTGGAATCATAAAGTCCAGTGTGTGCTAGAACAATAAATCTAGTAGTGGCCTAAGACATCTGTACAGTACTATATGTTGCATTACATTTTCCTCTGGAAATGGGTTAGGGTGCACGTTAAAAGGAAATACGGTGCAATGCTTATTCCGGATATAATTGTCTCTAAAGTTAAAT
The DNA here is from genome assembly GCA_034779995.1 of Parotocinclus haroldoi. NCBI lineage: Eukaryota > Metazoa > Chordata > Actinopteri > Siluriformes > Loricariidae > Parotocinclus > Parotocinclus haroldoi. Next base: position 5,353 of record JAUZST010098877.1, read on the forward strand.
GTCTGATGTATTCCTGAATGTTCTTACGAAAAAAAAAAACTTGCAATTATTATATTGGATTATAATAATTGAAATAATTCTGGTGCTGATTTTGTAGAAGCAGACTATGTTGATCCAAACTGTTGCATAAGGCTGCTGCTTATTTATTTTTCTTCCCAAAAGATCAGATTGTGTTCATCTAATATAAAGAACTATCTTTAGCTTATACTGATAATACTATTGTATGTAAAGTGCAAAGCAAACATAGATGTGCAGCTCTTTGGCAGAGCCCTGTTGGGGCTCACAAGCTAATGTTCATGTTGATTTGAGTGAAATCAGATTAGGCTGCATGTAGCCTGTGCAGTAGGAACCTTTGATGGAAATGAATTAATTCAGATCATCACCGTAGACACAGTCATTGTCGCAAAATGCTCTCATTTTTCTGTTTAGTTCTATTATTGACAATAAAACTTGTCATATCTCCAAGCTGGAGAAGTTTATCACGCCTGAGGTGACATTCACAGTGTGTGATCCTTCACAGCAATGACGCATGTACTTGTGAACAAAAGCAACAAAACCAATGGCGCAGACTTAAAAAACACCAGCCTTCATTAATGATTGTGTATATTTGTGGCACTGCCACTATTCTGTGAAGGTGTCTATTAGCCAGATATCTGCAATACTCAAAGATTATAAGTTCTAGTTTGCAAATAAGTGCATTAACATTTAGGAGTTTGCTGGTCATGACAGTATGAACAAGTCTGTTCTTCGAGGGATGTCACAGAAATTAGTCCATTCATTGCACAGAAACAGGGGTATAAAGCCATACTGGTTGCAATAATTACTTTAAATAATGAGAATAATATGGAAAATATGCAGTACTCCTAAAACACAAAGTACACATCCCAATACCTGAACCAGCCAAGGGGTGGCTGGGTGATAAGGGGTGTAGACTATTAGAAGCTTTTAGGGACAGTTCTAGGGACTAATTTGGGATAATCTATCCCCTGTTGTGCTCCTATGAGAACTTCCAGAACTGCCCTGTTTGCATACAGCTTTAGAAACGACCTGTACTTCATTGTCAGTTCATATGTTTGTTGTTAATACAGCTCCGGACTACAATTGCATTTAAAAATGGTGGTTGAGCTTAACACAATTGTATCAGGACTAATCACTATACGCTAGTATTACTACATCTGGACCAATCACTGTATACCTATATAACTTCTATGGGTTGGCAAAATACCCTCTCTTGAAGTAGCACGAAAAAAGTACATATATATGGAATTGTTTTAACTTAACCATGATAAGACCTCTTCTGTTGGAAAAGCACCTATTTATGCCAGAAACAGCCACCAACCTGAGGATAAGCTTCCGGATTTGAACCAGGATCCCTCAACATCACAAGCCAGCTCTCTACAGCTGAGCTACACTATTTAATGTCCCGGCTCTGTTAAGCTGCATTCAGGATTCTTTAGACATTGATGCTATTTAGCCAGCTGACCCAGATTTAAACCAGTTTATAACAGAAACAAACAGTAAATGCCCTCAAACATAGATTACATGTGAGCGTTTGTGTTGCTATTAAAGATTTTTGATTTGATCCAATAAGCAACCATGGGACAATGATTGGTGATAAAATGACATAGGAGACAATGGTATGTATAAGTGTTTTCATTTACAGACATGTAGTGTACATGAGAGCAATGAAAGCTAACAACCTAAATCTATGTGTATTAAGTGTTTTTTGAATATTTACATATGCCTATTGCCACAGTTTACATATACCAGGTGCAAGTGTGCACCCAAGAAAAAAATGTACTGTGAAATTTTATAGTAAAAGTGTAAATTGCTGGACAGTTTTAATGTGAACTTTCACAGTTTGACTATAAAGGTCACAGTTCAACTATCTTCAGTTTTACCTTTGGTATATATGGAAACAAAATAACTGAATATATTTGTGATATATCTGACAACTGGGATCTCAACCAGTTTATTTTAGGTCAAACTAGGCCAAATGGTTCAAAATTAAGTGCATGAACTTCATCTGAACCTACTAATTGTTGGTCAAAGGGAATGTTTATTTGTGTTCTGTCTGTGTATTCTATCAAAACCAATATTAATATTTTACATAACATGCCAATTACATTACTCAAATAACATAGGTGACCTTAGTAACTATATTGATTAGGTATGACTATGCTAGCTGTGTAATAACATTTACTGTTGTGATTGGGATTAGATGAGAGGCATTACATGTTTTCCTGATAATGTTAAGTTAATAGACATGTCTTAGCAGTTTAATACTAGCTTACAAATGTTAAAACATATTTGTCGATTGTATATCACATGTACACACAAATCAAACCTGACTATGCTAACAACAAATATTCCAATTTAGCTAATGATGTACATCATACAGCTGATAAGTATTGTTTTAATAAAGTCAACATTAATAATGCCAGTAAGCGTTTGAGCCGTCAACTGATGCATATGATTAAATTAAAGAGACTCTCATTACAGAGCCATAAGTAGTAGCTGTTCTTATGTGAGTGACAGATATTAGTATATTAGCCAGCTCACAAGTGGGAGCTGTAATTTCTATGATATAATTAGAAAACTGCTGGAAATCAACTTTATGACAGTTTATGTTCAGGAAGAATATGAAGGTACATAGTACATTATATATTAATATGCCAATACTTTCAATGTAAACTATATTACAATCTATAGAGAAGTGTTTATAAGTAGTAGTAGGAATGTATAATCTATGAGCAAACATGCCACTCCTAATAAGTTCATTTCTGCGAATAATAACATTTATTTAATACTTTTATTAAGTCTCTGATAGACTGGAATCTGATCAAGGGCATGCTTACTCCTGTGACCTGTGACCAAACCATAAACCTTCCACCTTCCACAGGACACCCTTTTATTTCAGAAACAGAAGGGAAAATGACATATCTGAATACCCCAGCAAGTGATGGGTGAGGGGGCCTATCTTTTAGGCTATGTCTAAAACATGGCTGCCATCTTGAAAGCTGCCAAATAGGATCAGCGGTAAGTTTTTTTTTCCAATGGGAAGGTTTGCAATATTTCTTATGGTTCAAAAAAATATTCAAAACCTTTGTTGCTTGTGACAGCTGCCATATTAACCACAGACATCAACAACTGACACCCAGAAAGACCACCAGTTTTACACAGCACTGTTGCACTGCTCATAGCTAAATTATATGGTTAGTGTACAGTGTAAGGTATACAGTGGATGGTGAGTACAAGAAGTGTTAAATAGTCTAATGTTTATAGTGCGGGCAGTGATTTAACTGTTATAGAGTGAAGTTCAGTGTAGGTAGTTGTTTCTATGCATGATGAGAAGTACAGCGGAGATATGGATAATAGGAAGAAAAAAAGTTTGTGACTAGACAGATTCTTTTTCAGATACTCCTGTATTTGTTCCCAGAAGATAGGAGGTAATACAGGGGGTGGCTTGGGTGAAAGGGGTCCCTGATGATGCTTTGTTCTTGGTGCACACAGCACTGATGGTGAAAATTGTCTGGTGGGTAGTTGTGCACCAGTGTTGCACTGAGTGATTTTAGCCAGCTTTCCTGTCTGCCACGGTGGAGCTCCCATACCATATTGTCCCATAGTTACTAAGTATGAATTCAGTTTGGTGGTTCACCACTGAAGGCTATTGAGTATATAAAGGGGTCCTTTTTCAACCTTCTCAAGAAATAAATACACTGCTGTGCCTTCTTTACTAAAGAGGATGTGCTGAAGTTCCAAGAAAGATCCTCAGAGATGTGGACTCCCAAGAACATGAAGCTGGAGATACGTACCACTTTAGGACAGGAGTGTGTTTGTGTTTGCTTTTTCTGTAGTCCACAGTGAGCTCTTTGGTCTTCCTAGTTTTGAGGAACAGGTTATTTTAGGAACGCCAGGTGCTGGATCTCCTCTCTGTAGGTAGATTCACCATTGTTTCGGATGTGACCGACCACAGTTGTGTCGTCTGCAAACTTGATGATGATTTAGAGTTATGCAGAGGCACACAGTCATGGGTAAACAGCGAGAATAGCAGAGGACTTGATACACACCCTTGTGGCATGCCAATGTTTAGAGGGAGCCTGGAGGACGTAACTGTCCAACCTTACCGACTGGCGGCTGTTTTTTAGGAAAGCAAATTTTAAACCGTTTAAAATAATCTTTATTTTATCAAATGAATCAAAGAAATAAGCTTTCTATAAACTTCTCCACAACTTCTTCTTTATACAAAGTGCAATGAATAACAATCTAGTATGTATAAGCAAAACAGAGAAACACCAATGTCTTCTTGGTGTGAATGACCTACACAAAAGTACAATGACAATTTTGTTACTGATTCACATTAGCTAAATTGTTAGATAGCTAAACTTCAGTTATCATGCTGTTATCCTCTAATAACAAGCATATGTTATCATTAAACCATTCTAAACGCGTTTCATTGACATGTTAATTAGCAGCATGTGTGCTAAGAACCATGCACCTCTTGAACATTATAACACAATTTCATTTCTAACACCATCTCACATCAGCATGTTATGCTAAGACTTCTTGACAACCGTTACTGGACAGAACGCATTCCAATAAGAACCCTTCAATCTCACACCGACATCTGGGACACAGTCTTATTGTCATAGTGCTGTGTTCCGCACAGAATGGATGGACAGGAGAAATAAACCTTATTAAAGCTCACACTGCTCATTACAGCGTGTAATCTGCCCTGAAACGCCTTTGCACACCAAGCAAACAAATCACAACAAACATGTCTGTTATGATGTGTGGACAGAAGACATGGGTGAGAGGAAAATGTCCCTTAGCAAATCAAAATGACATGATTCACTTGTGTCTTTCTTTGACTCTGTGATTCATTGTTTCTTACCCTTCCTTTATGTCCACCCATGTCCACATGCACTTTGGGTAGATTAAACAAACCCCAGATTAAAAATCCTGGCTAGCAATGGTATAATTACCATAACGTGTATAGCATATTGTTGCCGATCAGCTCCAAAGATCTCAAACTTGAATTCAATGCCCCATAATACTTTTTTTATCTGCTGATCCCCATTCCAATCTGTGTGAACTTTAGCATATCTCAGCCTTTGCATCCTGTTTACATCCCAAACTAGTGGGCACTTGGCTGCTACACTTCCAAAAAGACTATTCCTGATCAAGCCTCTTCTGATTGTAGAAGGGTAAACTTTATATTTATTCCACCTGTATATTGTATATATATTATAGAGTAGCCTAACGTAAACATGTTTAAAACATATATTAACCTGCACTTGGGTAAAAACAAAGCCTATTTTATAATCAAATGTTGAATACATTACATGATATATTGAATAATGTATTGAAAGCGAAAAACAAAAACAAAATGCTTAGTCCACTGGCACTGCCGCTCAGTACAGTCGGCTGGCTATTGCATGGATGGCCAGCAGCTGTGGAAGAGTATCACGCTGCAAGTAAGGAAGAATCTATCAAATATAGTTTGTGTGTGTGTGTGTCTATGTGCATTATTTTATTCCCATTGTGAAGTCAGTAAACCAAACCATCGTAATCTGAGAAGCATCTGTATATACTGGAAGGTGATAAAATAGGAGATTTATGCTCTCTCTATCTCCTTCTTTTTCTTTCTCTCTCTCATGTACACACTCTAAAATTTAATATTCTGCCATGCGACTGAAGAGTTATCTGTGTTATTGAACGTAATGACTCCGACAGCACACTTCTACACCAATCAGCATCCAGAGTTCACTGTATGTGTGTGCATGGGTATATGTGTGTGTGTACATTTCCATCTTCCCCAATTTGCACAAGAAACTTGTCAGTGTCGCAGGAGAAGATGAAAGATGAAAGGGAAAAACGAAGGAAAATCAGCTACTGGTCTTCAAACACAACCAAATTATTTTAGTGGTTAAATCACACACACACACACACACACACACACCTTATGTGGGGACTGCTGATGTATTCAGTGGCATACTCCACATTAGGATGATCACAATCTTTAGCCAAGTAATGTATTGCGACATCATCAAACACATTGCCATTAAGAAGTTCACACACTAACACAGACAGATATTAAACAGGCCACGCAACGTTGCGTTTATTTTTCTCCCCGCTCCATACTGTTGCCGCTGGAAGTAGGCCAGCAAACTTACTCATTAACACACGTCATTGTCAAATCTGTACAATAAACAGGACATACTTCCGATTGTACACACATGACCATATGCACACACACAAGCTCAGTCTTGGTAAACATACGATTTGGAACTTTCCATTGGCATCATGATTACTGTAGTTTATTAATGTTACACCTAAATCTGACCCTATCCTTGTAACATTCTGTATTAGTTTGAGGTAGTTCCTTATTCAAGGGAAGGGGTTTTACACACCTCAGAACAGTCTCATACTGCTTAAGGAACTTTCATAACAAACAGTCGTGATTTGAGGAGCCATCACTTATGGAGTACCCCTAATAACTGCATTTGTTCTATGGTGGTTTTTTTGTTTGCATCCGCAACACCTGTAGCAAAACTTATGTGATGCTTAAGTGATGTAAACCGTGTGGCTGTTGGTAAAGCAAATGTTGTAACTCCTCCTTCATCGCCTCTACTCCAGTAACCAGTGATTTAAGACACCACCTATGATTACCTACTTAGACCAAACTATTAAAATGACACAATTTCGGCACAATTCCAGAGACAATCTTGGGATTTTATTCTTACATTAAAACATAATTTGCAACTGTGAAATGGCATTACAGTCATTTCATGTACGGCTGGCATTAGATGGAAATAATCAACCTTTCATATGTTAAAATAAATAAGAATCGACCCAATAAATTGCAATAAGTGCAGCTCTGTGTCATACTCAAAGTCAAGCTTTTTACACTCACAAGATGAGTATCATACCATGATCAATGGTCTACCACCTGAACTTTTCTGCTGCTATCCTGAAACAATCTGATGTTGAAAAGGTGTCAGCCCATAACACACCAAACTCAATCAGCTCATTATGAACCATCTAAACAATGTTTGGCCATGTAGACTGCATGACTGTATGTTTGATTTTACATACCTACTAGCAATGGGTTTGGCTCAAACAGGTATAGGAGTTGTCCACGTTTTTGCATACTTAGTGTACATAACCTGTAGCTAAGGAAATCGTGCATCCTTAAGGAAGTTTCGTCAAACAGGATCAGCATGATGCAGTTTTTGCACTTTGTAAGTGTTATGACAACAAGATATATTTGTGTGCGAGCATGTTTGGGTGTGTGGGGGTGTGGGTATGATTCATGCTCCTTTCATTTACAGAGGGATCTGTGATTTATTCACGGCCATATCTGACTTATGCATGCAGGCAAAATGCAATGATTTTAATCTACTAAATATTTCAGGACCTCACATTGACACACAGACTTATGAACACACAGAGCAAGAGTGAATGTGACCTCTGCTTCATCATAAGAGAATCAGGGAGGTTCCAATTGGCTTTGAATACACTAAGAAATAAGCTTAAAGAACATTTAGCAATTTAGCAATGCAATCTAATACTAAACTGAAGCATGGGGTCCACTCAGTAAGCAAAGTGATAACATCCAACATCCAACAGCTCCAAAAGGAGTCCTGCATGCATAATACAGTGAAAAAAAACTTGCTGGAACACATTTACTGCATAATTAAATCCAGTTTCATTGACTCTAAACACACACAAAAATGAATATACCTAAAGCCCAGTCCCAATGAAACATTTAAGTCACTACATGTCACTAAAAGTCTCAGCCAGCTGGTTTTGAGGCACACTAACCCTATAACAGACACTAAAACAGAGCATCACTGCTCTACATCCCAAAATAAACACCAATCAGCTTATCAAAGTCAAATCCCTATCTGGCACTGTAGAACTGCCAGTCACAGTAATTGTTATCAGGCCCCAAACAGGCCAAGCAGATTGACAGAGCATCTCATCAGTGTAAGAGATACAGAGCAGACAGATCTTGACCAGGTACAAGCTCACTATCATAATCTGGCTACCGAAAAGGGCCAAACTCCTGGCTGGTCCATGAGATAAGAACGTGTGCCAACTATATAACAGTGAGGTCGTGACAGAGACACACAAAGTGTCTCTTCAACGTGAGAGACGTAAAAGCTCCCGGGAAAATTGCACATTCAAATTTAATAGCCTGATACCAAATTTCAGGGATATGTCCCAGAAAAATGCTCAGTGAAAAGCACCCAGCAGCGTTCACTGCAAAATATGAACTAACTGGTACTAACTGAGAGACTTGCTAATAGTTGTGCATTCAACTAATGCAAAAAGCGTAGAGTTTCCGACCTCAATTTGGGAAACATCAGAGAAATGAAAGAGCTGAACTCAACTTTTGAGTTCATATGTATTGTCACTAGTGATATTGTCATTATAATGGATGTAAATGGATGTCATATAATGGATCTAGAATTACTACTAAAATCTACCACTAAAATCTACATCAATGACTGCAATTTTTATTTTGTTGTTGTTGTTGCTGTTATTCTATTTTTTCTATGATTTAGCTACTACTATATCTCTACCATATACCTTCATGCTTATTAAAATGTGTGAAACATAGATATGGTTTATGGCCCAACATAAGCTCAACCCTCTCTTCCATTCACTGTCAGCATTTGTGTGTGTGTGTGTGTATGTGCGTGTGTGCATGCATGTGTGTCTGACCAAAAAGAGAGTGTAAAGAGAATAATAAAGAAAAGGAATAGTGGAGGAAGAGCACAATAAAAAAACAGTTAACAACTCCACACCCCAATCACCCCCTCTACACCTCTCTACTTATCTTATTATACATTATGATCAGTATCAAACTACATTACATCTCCTCATGTCTTCAAGGGTTTCTTCAAGGTACTCTAGGCCGGTTTCTTCCCGCATTTCAAAGGATATGTTTGGTCAGCTTGTGTCTCTGAATGTGTTTTTGATCTTTTTTTTGAGGAAACTGCAACCTTTTTGAGTCATAATGTTCCATGACCCACAAGATCTGCATCCAGGTGTATGTGTAGTATTAATTAGATACAGTAATCATTATAGCAATGGAAAGTCCCCACCAGGATAGTAGGACAAACGTGTGTCAAAGGGTCACAAGCTATGCACCGTTTGCCATGCCATTTCTAGCATGTCTATTGTTATCAACAAGGATTTCCTGTTTCCAAAGGATATACTGTCAACAATATGTTGCATACATGTACAATAGTTCTCATATTTCACTAAGGGAAAAAAAACATCAAACCCTCAACACAAAAGACACAGATGGTCATTCACTTACAGTTTAGCTAAGTAAGGGATATAAAATACATAAACAGTTAAATACCTTTAAAAACCATTAGTGCTGTAATTTAAACAATAAGTATGTAACAATCAAAATCCTATCAGGAAAAGTTTCATATGCATTGTAATGTGAACCCAACCCTTGTCCTTGGATCCTTTGGACCCATCCTTAAGAGATGAGTATACAGGTGTGCACTGTTTAAGATACACATTACATTCTGTGAAACATCAATTGACTGAACATTGCCAGACAGTCACACAGTATCTAACTTAGTGTACATATTGTTTGATTTTCATTCACTAACTATATTGAACACTTTCAAGAGTCTTCATTCTACACACACACACATACACACACACACACACACACACACACACACACACACACACAAACATACACATACACACACCTATATATTCAAATTATAATTGGATTATTCAATATTAAGGTTTTAAGTTTATGTCAGATATTTGTGTTGGTTTCAAAGTAGAAATCCAATTACCAAGTCACAGAGGTTTCCCTTTATCTGATTACTCTAGTACATGTATACTCGTTGACTAGATTAATGACAACATCTGATTTTCTGCAGTTATTAAGTGCATGTAAATGCACTCAATGTAACCCCGGATGTACAACTTGTGTGTCTTCTGCCTTGCCAGGAGGACTGTTGGGTCTTTGTGACATCCTACAAAGACAAGATGTGCCACCACTTAGCAGGGACATCTACAGTATATAGAAGAGTCATATATTGCTTTCAGAGTACTTTCACCAAAACCCTCTATCCAAACTCTTCGGCGCATAAAGACACAAGAAAATGTGCCAGGGTAAAGCACTCTTGCCAACTGCTTTTGGATCGCTTCACCCAGCACATGCCAGTACCCACTTTTGAGTCTGATAACAGAACCGGCAGCCTAATTACAGCCTAATTTCATTGTTTATATACCCTGCTGTTCCCTGCTTCTCAGCTAGGTCTTTAGTCCACGTGGGTGTTGCTATGAGTGGTGTTGCTTTCATCCTGTCTGCAGTTTGGGTTTGAGTTTGTGTCTGTGTCTTACATGTTCTTTGCTTAGCTCTGTATGTAGTCCTGCATTAAGTCCAGTATGTGTATACAAGTACAACTTCTAATCGCTTTAACAGTCAAGGTCTAAAAAATGATAATACATTGCAACAGTAAAATAAAACTCAAATTTAAATAAATGAATACAAATAAAAACCTGTCTATTAACTCTGGAGGTTTTAGTCTGATAAGGCTGGTCCCTGTATAGTGTAATATTTAATATTCAAACCAGAACTAAAGCTGTTAAATCCAATCAGCTATTTATTGTTTTAGTGACAAAGATGCACAACAAAATACACAACTAAATGAAACTGGCTATATTCCAAATAGTTCTCAAATGACTTCAGTTAAGAATTTCCCTCATTCTCATTATTACCCTTCTAATGGACATGGAATTTGAACCCTGTACCTTCTGGTCTGCAGACTTGCACCTTAATCATGAAGCCAAGACAGTCTCAAGAATGAATGCTGCAATGTATTATTATTAATATTATTATTATTATTATTATTATTATTATGGTTGAAAGCCTTGTTCAATGGTGCCACAGCTGAGGTGGGATTTGAACCATTTGATCCACAGTCCAGTAACGTAACTGTTGCACCAGCACTGTATTCAAATAGCTGTTTTTTTGCATTCTGATTTATGGTGCAGTTACTCTGTAGTATGGTGTGCCACACCATTTACTGGGTACCTAAGCTATATGTACATTGTGAGATCAAACTGCTACACTACACCAACACTCGTAGTTGTCCTTGCATGAACAGCACCTACATCACACACTGACACAACTATAGTATTGACAACAGCCTTGATTTCCTCTGGTATGAACAGCTGCATGATCTGACCAGATGAAAATCCCTCAGTGTAAACGTGAACACCTGAACACATGTAGATGCACCAGATGTGAGTATCAGATGCGATTTCGCCACATCGCTCTTATATATGTGTCATTTTTCATGACATCCATCTGTGGTCACATGTCAGAAAGCTAATGATCACTGTTCCAAGTGCTGTACAATGTAAATATCCATCTCTGATGGATTCATGACTGAACTAGTGAACTCTTTCAACTTCAAATACCCTTTGCACACTCACACTTGGGGAAACAGTGTTTCTTCCAACCTTTGAAGAAACAGTCTGTGCCCAATCTAAATTTGATTCAGATTTTCTTAGTAGGAAAGATAAAAGGGATTGAAAAGGTCACCAAAATATACATAAACTAAATTCACTGCTTTGGTCAGAATTATTCTTTTCCCTCTGTTTTCAGCCTCACATTCCCTGGTAATCTTGCTCTGGCATGGTAGAAGACAACTGGTGTGAGTACTCCCTTTCTGTCTGAGTGTGATTCCCAGCTACTACGTAGCCAGAAGTGCAGTGGTGGGCTTATTAGAAGCAAATTAGTCCTCTGTGCCACGCTAACACCCCATAATTCAATACTAATAAGAAGAATAGCGAGTACAACACTTATGAAGCTGTGTATATTTAATGGCATTGTAATGGTGATAATTATATCTGTCAGCACTGCTTTGCTATTATTTATATTGATGATTTATATTTACTGCATTATGAATGAATATTGATTTGTTATATGCGCTATTTATACTAATCGTTTAAGTTACTAAACAATGTAAGATTTAGAGAACGGTGAACGGTTTGGTCAAGTCTTTATTTTGTAAAAGTCTCAGTCATTTATCTATTTTGTAAAATAATTTTGTGAAATACTCCACGTTTATAACATCACTGCTGCTTTCTGTTGGATTTAATTAGAATTTCCTTCCAACAAAAATGACTGGAATACAGTTGATCATTTATTAAATTTACATTTAGTTAGTGAGTAGATAACCTTATCCCCTAAAAATTTGGGGATGTTTTATTAGGTGATATTTCACTTAGAAATATTCCCTAATATTTGTGAGCAGTATGTTTCAGGCAGTCCAGCGTAAACATTGACATAATTCAGTATTGTCGGGATGATAACAGGAAATAGAACAGACAAATCAGCTTGCTCTTTTAGCTGTTTAAATAAAAACTGCAACTTTCTTATAAAAGCACAAAAAAGAAACATTTCCAAGAAGACGTCACGTGAAAATTTTCCATTATCGCTGTCATTTGGTGAACATTTGGACTTCGAAAAGAGCTTAAAGCTTGCAAAGATTACATCCTGTCTGTTTGCGTGTGCATATGTTTGTGCGTGTGTGAGAGAGAAAGAGAGAGAGCGAGATAGGGAGAGAGAGAGAGAGAGAGAGAGAGAGAAAGAGCATGAACTATAAATCACTGTAAGCTTTGACCTCACACTTTAGGGGGGAGACCGAGAGTCAACACACACTTCACCTTTAACTTTCACTCTTCATCTTGCTTTTCGCTCTGCCCACCCCCCTTTATTTTTTTTCCTCAACTAGATACGGTGATGCTTTAAATTTTGTGAACTCTCATTATATTCTGTATTTCTGCATATGAACTAAAATATCATTTTCACACAAGTCCTAAAAGTATATAAAAAGAACACAACAGAACAAACTGAAGAACAACATAATACGTGGTAATTAATTTATTGAGGATATCTTATGTGACTGCATTGTGAATGTTAATGTTTTCGTAGCTTTTAATCAGTCCTTAAAATCGAATTGTAGTTCATTCAAATCTGCAACGTCTCCTCACAAGAAAATGCTCGAGGAAGAAGGCAAGGAAAAGCACACAATACTACTTAAAATACAACACACATACTTAAAAATATGCAGTAAATTATACACAAAAAATACACACATCAACAGATTTAGAACAGTTTCTAGTCCAAACACGAACTACCAAGTAAGAGATTTCATGATCAGTAACGTAGTTACATTTACTTAAAAACACACACACACACACACACACACACACACACACACACACACACACACACACACACACACACACACACACA
>JAUZST010098888.1:0-18670 GCA_034779995.1 Parotocinclus haroldoi
ACAATATAACAATGGACAGTGTTATGCAAAGTAAAGAGTTAGGCTTGTTAAACATCCACGCTGACTGACTGACTGGAAAACAGTCCTAGTGCTACCATGTACCCATGCTGGGTGATATATGAGCATATATAAGAGGCACAAAGTTCCTTAAATACATATGTAAAAGCGGCATTTGCATTTCAATGCTCGGTGGAGTGGACCGAGGGCGCCCGCTGTCGGAGAATCCCTTCTTGTATTTGCACATTTCCTTAATGTATTCCTTTATTCAGGCATAACGCGGGTGCAATACTTTTAGCAATTGGCATCAGGCTCGCCATGGTTATTACACTCCCTCTGAGCCGATGCACAGCAAATGAGCTGATTGCAGCCCACACAGGGGAACAGGCAGGTAAGGAATAGCGTGCGAGTGTCAGACGTGTCGTCTTGTTGTGTAAGGCGTGTGTGTTCGGTGGGAAAGAAAAGCTTCATGCTATATGAGTTCACGTCTTAGGGCAAGTGCTGTAATAGGTACAGAGGGAATAGCGTGCTGCCGGATTTTCTCCCGAGGACCGGCTGTCCAGAGAGAGGACGTGACAATGAGAACACACACATGCACGCACACGGAAAAACAAGTGTGACTGGTGGGTTCACAGCATACAGTCTGGCACGAAAGGAAAATATAGACTGGCTGGTGTTTACAGTGGAGCGCAGTGTACATGAACTTAAGCAAAGAGGCAACGCATACGTGTCTAAAGATAGGAAAATAATGACACGCCCAATAATAGAGACGTACAGTGATCCATCGATGCCAAAAGTGTTGTTAAAAAATGCATACAAAATATACACTGGTTATGTGACTTAAGAAATATAAGACTTGCTTTGTTATTGTGTTACGTAGGTTTTGGTAATGCGCAGCAACTGAGTAACAAAGCTAAAAGAATAAATAATAAAAAAAAGCCAAAGTAATCCAAATATTGATGGAAGACAGTCGTTTTAAAGATGCTATTATTATGCATAAATATTTAAAAGGAAATTTTTATTGTAAGTAAACTGCAGCAAGTTGTGATATTTTTCACTCGTTTGATATCCTGAGGCCGTTGTTGTTTCCGATGTTTGCGTTTTTTCATATTTGGGATACAATGTTTTGAATAAGACAGTATATGAATAATATTCTTAAAAAGAAAGACTGCAGCTAGAGTACGTTAATAAGGGTCCATTCTTGTCCCCTGTGAAATTCGGACAGTTTGGACACCCCATAGCATCCCGTAGCGTTGCCTACGTTAAATGTGCTTAATAGTCTTAGTGCAGAAAGCAATGAACATGAATGTTATTTTAAGTGTTAAATAGTAATGTACTGAATAATGTAGTGAAAGTGAAAAACAAATCATGTCACTCCCCACATTACGCACTGCCCATTTCCTCATTTAGCATGCTAGACTGCAGGAGATGAATATAATGGCCTTATGTGACATCCTTCTGTGATTACTGACTGGTTGCAAGGAACATTGCATGAGTCACGTAAACCCAGAACTTTCCCAGAACTATCTGATTTAAGTCCATGTAAACAAGAATAGATTTTACGCGGTTATTCTGCAGATTATCAAGTGCATGTGAACGCAATCAGTATTTAGCCCTGTTACAGAAGAATCCTACAGTGGAAGAGAAGACTGCTTGTCTGCTGCTAACAGTGACCTGCAGTAACCCATAACAGTGACGGTATCCATAGCGATAGTGAACCGAAACAATGGTTTGTTCCTGGATGATAGTGATCGATGGTAAGACATAATAGTGTTTGCCTGCCTAAAACGAAGAACAGCATAGTCATAGCATGAGCATAGTCACGCTCGACTTTTGAAGTTTGTTTGGCACTATAAAGCAAGCAGGGCTGAAACATGGGATAGGAAAGTAGTTGCGGTTCCATAAGAGTCCTTGGTTCAGTAATAGCCAGTTTCTAAGGTAGGTAAGCACTCTGTATGGTTCATTAATAATCGTTCTTTTTTATCACCGTTGTTGTTTGTATTTTCAGTAAGCACAGTTATGATTAACGATGCCCAAAGCGGTGGCAAAAATAAATCTGATGATCTCATGTTCTTTACCCACGTGTAAATACAAGCTGCAGAAACCCCATTCTGTTTTCCTGCTCGTCTCAGAAATCACAAAAATGTCCCAAATGAAAGAGCGTCCCTTATAAAAGGGTACACACTGACTGATATCTTCCCTTGTTTAATGACAAATCTAAACTGAACCCCTACGCTAATTCACTGGTCTTTTTCTGCCATCCGTCGCTCGCCTCAGCCTGCGCTACAGAACCGTGTTCTTGAGCGTGTGAGGTCCTGCAGGACAGTCATACTCTCGCTCCTGTTTTGTTCCATTTGCGGTGTGTGTGTGTGTGTTTGGGGGCGGAGCTGTGACTTTGAGACTCAGATGCAGAAGCAGGACCTGTGAATGTGATTCCAGGAGATCAGGGAAACTGGAAGGAGTGACAGAAAATGCAAGCGATACTGCAGTCTTAATCTGGAGGTGAAAAGAGAGTCAGGTCTGTTCAAATCAAGGCTGCTGGTATATTTCGTTGAAAAGGGAAAGGAAAGAATTTCCTTGTCAAATCTTCTTGATTGCATATATGCTTGTGGTTCGGTAAAGCTATTAGTCCTTGTCCTTAACGTTTGTAACCTACTTAAACTCACAGATTTGTAATTATAGATGTACCAGTGACCAGTACCACTAAGTAGAGAAAGAAGCACAGTGTGTCAGGATGATCAGTGCACAAACTGATGGGCCCCAGACACTAAACATCACACAGAGAGACGAACCATGTACTGAGGTGAACTAGAGTGCAGACACTAACCAACAAGAAGGGAGACAAATCAGCATGCACAGAGATGAACCAGCGTGCAGAGAGAGATGAACCAGAGCAAAGAGACGGACTAGTATGCATAAAGACAACCCAGCACACAGAGAGATCATTATGATCATTAGGCTGACAGATGAACCAGCGTGCAGAGAGACAAACCAGCGTGACAGACGGACAGGCAGACGAACTAGCATGCAGACAGTTTGTTTGTTTATTGTTTATTTGGTTTACTTAAGGTCGCTTATCGGCATCAGTGGCCATCCAGCGACCAGTCATCTAGTGACCAGTCATACATACACAAGCCAATGACAATTTAGAGACACCGATTCACCTAAGGAACCCGGGACCTTCTTGCTGTGAGGCAGCGGTGCCACCCACCGAGCCCCCTTGCATGCAGACAGATGACCAATATTTTATTTATTTGTTAATATTTACTTAGTTATGGTAAGTAATAACAATAATCCAGTACGTTAACTGTTGAGCCTAGGTATGTATGTAAGGTCTTTATGATTTATAGATTTGTTCATATTTGCTTAGTTTCTGTTTTACTAATTCAGCAGATTTATATAACTAGATACATTAATTTACTTCTTTACATAAATCATTTAAGTCATCCAACAAGGATGGGTCCCTTTTTGAGTATTGGTCCATCCAAGATATCTTCCTTATGATGTTCAGGGGATTTTCCTTGCAACTGTCGCCCTAGGCATGCTCATTTTGGGAATGGCCCTGGAAATTAAAAGATAATTTAACTTGTAAAGCCGCTTGTAGACAATTCTCCATTGAAAGATGAAGCAGAGCATGGAAAGATGGAGGGGCTGTTGTAGCCTAGCGGTTAAGGTACTGGACTCTGAACACAAATGGACCTGGTGGTCCTGAGTTCAAATCCCACCTCTGCCAAGCTGTTACAGTTGCAGGCTGTTTGCTTGGGGTGTTGGATAGCAGGACAGTTGCAGATGTCCCAGACGTGATGTCAACAGCCTGTGGTATATACAGTGGGTAAATAAAAAGGAATTTTCAAACTAATTTTAAAGAACGTCAAAGCAGATAACCCAGACAGTACCCAAAGTCCACATTAATAGGACTCCTCTTAAAGGTCAAACCACCATGCAATAGTTGTAATAAGCACTTTGAAGGAGACATGGACATAAAGCTTGTATTCAGAGTTGAAATAGAGCACTAACAAACAGCTCTTTTCTCGCAGGTATTCCTTTTCCAGAGTGACTTACAGCAACATTTAATTCACATTTAATCTGTGGATTCACTGTGACTTACTGTTTAACGTTTTCGACTAAATGGAAGGTTGTGAATTCATACTCAGTTACTGAACAAAGCCCTTAACCTTTAAGTGCTCCGTTCAATTTTAAGTGACTCTGGATAAGGGTGGCTGTTCAATGCAAGAATGTAATGTAACATGACATAAGAGAATACCATCGGAGCAAATGAGGGTTAATGTACTTGCCAAAGGGCACCGTAAGGGCAGCTCCATATAATAATAATAATAATAATAATAATAATAATAATAACAATAATCCAGTACCCTGACTGCTGAGCACAGGTATGTGCAGTATTTGTGATGTAAAGATTTATGGTTCAGTGCTGAAATAATCTGGAAACACCCAAATTGATAGAGACCTACCACTCAGAAAGCAGTTATTTGTGCTCTCACGGCCACAGACGAATGTGATGTGTGGTTAATATGGTCACCTCAACAGCCAATCAATGCTGCTGCTCCACAAGCAGAGGTGGGAGTTAAAGAGTAGATGTCCAGTGCTTACTTGTGGTGTGCTCGCTTGCTTGTTAGCTCACCTTTGGACTAGAGACTGTTCAAACTCAGTGTGGACACTTTTCAAGTTGTTCTGAAAGTGGGCGGCACGGTGACTCGGTGGGGGCACCGCTGCCTCACAGCAAGAAGGTCCTGGGTTCAATCCCAGGGTGAAGCATTCTTGGTTCTTTCTGTGTGGAGTCTGCATGTCCTCTCCGTGCCTGTGTGGGTTTACTCCGGATACTCTGGATACTCCGGTTTCCTCCGACAGTCCAAAGACAGGTGTGTTAGGTTAATTGGTGTCTCTTAATTGGCCTTTGTGTGTGTGTGTGTGCCCTATGATAGATTGGTGTCCCATCTATGGTTGTTCCTGCCCTTGCAGTTGCCGGGTGGGGACCGGCTGGCCCCGTGTGGATTAAGCAGAAGATAATGGATGAATGAATGAATGCTCTGAAAGTTTGTGCCTATAATTTACCACTACTTAAATGTACCAAGCTTTAAAGGTGTCAGTAACTGAATATGCCTGTATTGTTTTCTTGTGAAAAAGTCCCTTTACATTCACATTGCCGTAGCATAAACAGACCACGCTACTATGGTAATGTCCAGTCAATGTCCATTTTGGTCAACGATCTGTTTCACAGAAGAGAATGTGGTCATTAAACAACACACACCTATATTTATCCAGTAATAAGCAGAACATTATTTAAAGAAATTAGCACAGCTCGCAGTTCTTAATGAATGCCAAAGCAGCCATATGTTTCCAGTGAACGTTGAGCAGTTGCTATTATGGGATGCTGATAATCATAATGAATATGCTGTGACATAAAATTGTATTAAAACAGCAGGCTGAGTTTGCAGCAGAGTAATGGAATTGATGTAGTTGAAACCCCTGATAATGCGCTACGTGGCCTGTGATTTGCGTGTAATTGCATTTTGTGTGCATCACCCTTTCGCTTTCCCCATCCCTCTCTCCTCGTCTCGCCGACGGAAACAACACAGGACCGGCTAAATGAGGTCAGTGAAGCTAATGTAGCCAAGCTGCGGCCGGCCCACCCTTTCGCTCTTTCCTAGTGTTCAGAACATCATGCTATTACACCGCCATTACACAGCCATTATGCTACGGCTGATTACTGTGGTTCTACAGTAGTAACCATTCACCTCTATGACTTCTTGCAATGCCCTATCTACGGTTTTCAGCTACACCTCTACCCAGCCTTAAGCAAAGTTTGGGCACTGTTTATCAAAGGATCCAAATGAGTGGCCTGGGTGTTCATTACTCAACCTCTCACCACCACAAGGACCTTGGATCGAGTCCCAGGGTGCTGAGTCTTGTTACACGATTGGCTGTATCTGAGAGTAGGATAGCAGCCTCTCCCCCGCACCGCGGCACCAGTGACTCCTACCCAGCTTTGCGATGGTCTGGCATGCTCCAGATCCCATCTTGGCTAATATTGAAGCATAAACTTCACTCTCACCAATCACAAGGCCAGGGTCGCCTGAAGATTCCCGATGTAGCTTTTACATTTTAATGCTTTTCTGAGCGTAGTCTGAACATCACAGCAGGCAAAACAGCAAAGAAGCCAGTGTGCTGTGTTAGCTCTATAAATGGTAAATTGGTACACGTCTAATAGAATCATGAAGAAGCATGCCTGGGCAAAGAAAAACGTAATAGATCCTTTGCAGAGCGCAAGCATAACGTTTTATTGTAAATATTCAGAGACGAGCAGTCAGAAGAGGCAGATGAGGCAATTATTCTGTAATAAAAGAAAAAATAAATGTAATGAAAAGTGAAAGTACATCTAGTAAAACAAAGCTTTTTCTCTCTGATATGGGTTAAAACTGTCATTTGTTTATGATTCTGATCATTGTCAGAAAACGCTATATACTCGCTTTGAGTGGGAACAAGCTCCTCCCTGTGATTCCGTCAGTGATTACGACCAATGCCGTTTGCAGAACTCTTATTTACACTGCCTTCCTGTATAATGTATTAATTTGTATCACATATGTTTACAAGGGGTAGCACTGCTGCCTCACAGCAAGAAGGTCCTGGGTTCGGTTATGGTAGGGCATCCCGAAGATCCCGAAAGACCATTCCTGGTCTCACCAAATCCCCAGGATCGCCACCAGGTTTTAAAGTTCGGAGCCCATAATGCAGTATCCACAGACAGACAACGAATGAGGGGAAACAAAAAAACATTTATTAAATTACATAAGTCAGGCATTTTAAATGATAGGTAAAAAGTCTCATGCGCGAGTCCGGTGTGGGCTACTGAGCCGAGAGTCCAGAGTCCCTCAGTGGGGGCCAGAGGACTCACAGACAGCCAAAGGTCCAGAGTCCCTCAGTGGGGGACAGAGGACTCACAGACAGCCAAAGGTCCAGAGTCCCTCAGTGGGGGCCAGAGGACTTGAACAGCCTGGACGCTGGATATCCATTGGGTAGCTGAGGAGCCGAGAGTCCACATGGCGACAGGTTGCCATGGGGTCCGCGGTACTGCCATAACGGCTCTATGCCGAGTGTCTGCCTTACGTCATAGGTGCCGGGGTCCACCGAAGCGGCTAGAGATTCAGGGTACCGCGCCAGGACCCCAAATACAAATGAAACTGGGAATTAAAAACAGCCTGAACGAAAAGAAAGTAAAAGGACAAAAACGGGGAGAAATACAAAGGGCGGCTTTCGAGACCCGGGACAGCCCTTTATGGCCGAGGATCCGGGAGTGGCCTCCATTAATGATCCTAGGGCGAATCCTATGGCATCTAGCGGCCATGATCCGAAGGTGACCCCTCCGGCTGCGGACCCAATCCCAGGGGTCCGGGGTCAGCCCCTACCAACCGCGATACCCGGGCGCCATCAGCTGCCGGGGAATGTCAGTGGCTGGGTCCATTTTAAGGACTGAAACGACTGAATGAATAAAACCATTGATTGCATGAAGAGGGATTAAACATTCAAGCGAATTCAGTTCAGCTGTTACTGTTGAACCCTGACATATGACCTTTACAGTGGAATTATTACAAGTGACGAAAAGTATGTTGCTTAAAGTTCTACTGTGTAGCGGCATTCGCTGTTTATAACATACTTTCTCAAATTGATACCCCCCCCCCTCCAAAAAAAGGCTTCATGCTTCCCTGTTTTGGTCGGTTTGTGATATACGCAGTCCACAAAAAAAAAAAAAAAAGAAATACATCGAGACCCAGGGAATGAACGAGTAAAATCAAAGATAGAAAGTCATGGTCAGTAGTTTTCACTGGCCAGTCTTTCAATCTGTCACAATGTCCCACGTGTGTAATACGTGTGAATTTATTCACTCTTGTGGGAGAATACAATTCCGAACTGTGATATTACTACAGCTATCAGTGGACGGGAGACTGAGTTTAATATGCCTTGCTCTCTAGGATGATTTATGTTTACATTTACATTTTTATCCTTTAGCAGGCGCCCGTTAGCCAGAAAGACTGATACAATCTTTAAGGGCCTTGGGTCGTCAAAACAACAGACAATACAGAACATGGAACGGGTTCTGCACAGATGTGCTTCTGATTGTTCTATGAACAACATTCTATACGGGACTTCAGGCTATTTTATGTGCAGACGCTGAAAACGTCACATGTTCTGTTTATTACGCCATCTAACGCGACTGCACTTTTTGAACACCAGAGGGAGCGATCATACGTCATGCTCTCGGCGTTTTTCATTTCTTTTAACTTCCGGGGACTAAAGATTCTTTATGAAAACATTTTTAAACAAGAAAAATTTGGAACCGTTATTCATCTGAAATAAAAACGTTCTCACTTGGCTATATAAGATACAGTGAAGTTACAACGGAGCACTACATTTTGAACCTGTTTCTAGTCATTTATTTTAATTGCAGGGACTACTGTTATTTTGTGTAAATACTTAATTAAAGAAAAGGTGCATGTTTTGCATTGTTTACACTTTAGAAATAAAACAGTAAGAAAACCACATCGTGAACTAGGTATCAGTGCATTTGTAATGAATAATTTTTACATTTCATTCATTTAACAGATTTTCAACAGAACCAGTACAGTCTTACTAAGCAAATGTGGGCAAGGGCCCAATAATGGCAGCTGGGCCGAGGTGGGCCATAAACATTGGACCTTCTATTGGTCTGTAGTCCATCACCTTATACACTAGGCCACATATTTATATTTAGTTATTTATTTAGCAGTATTTGGCAGTATTATCATAGCATCCTTCAACTGGTACAGTTTTACAATCCAATCAATCACAGGTTTAAAAGCCTTGGCTCCAGAGCCAACAGCTGCAGCTTCTCTGAGATGAAGTTTGAACCTTTGGTTCATCATCCAGAACCCTGACCACTAAGCAAAAGAACAGCTTTCCACTTCTTCCGCATCTATTTATACCAAAGCATCAAACTGAACTATGCTAATTTACTTGAAAATGCAGTTTGACATCAGATCAGCCATTTAATTCCAATAAGCATCATGTGCATGACCTGCTTTTCCACCTATTCTGTTAAGTAGCTTTTCATAACACTGATCTACAATAACCTGCAATTCCCGAACACTGGCCAAATGGCAAAGATGGTGCTTGAATGTAAACCCTGTCAGTTATTACTCACTAACCTAAATCATTGGAGCAAGAAGAGCATTATCACCTTTGTTAGGTGAAATCTGTAAATCTCAAGAGTATAAAAGAACCCATACTCGACAGGATTGGCTGTTATTAAAGAGAAGGGACGTGTGACTGGAGAGAAAGTGCAATGATCATACCACAAGGGGCCAGATTTGTCAGGTAGGAAAAATAACCATCTAGAATGTACTCTCTTCTTATCCTGTTGATAGATTACTAGCCACTACCTATTGTATCAAGCAGCTCCAATTGTGCCTCAGCGATTATTGCTTCAGCAAGACCTTTCCTCTTTTCTCTCCAAACCCCCAACACTGTAACAAAGCTGGAATGTAGAGTTTTATGAAACCCCTGCTTCTGAACTCTTAAGACATCGGCCATTTTATCTAGCCAGTACAGCTGGCCATGCAGTCGAAGCGCCATAAAATCTCAAATCGCCTCCCAGAGCAAGCACTCTGAGCTCTTACCACTCGTCTTTCTCACTCCTCTACTCATCTCATTTGGAAATCGTTTCATCAGTTCATTTGCGTTACTCCACACAGCTGGTCCTGGAACTGGGTAGGGGAGCAATAAGTGTAGAAACAGGAGAAGGGGGGCTAAAGGGACAGAAAGATGAAAGAAAGAGAGAGGTCAAAGAGTTATCTGACAGGACCATGAATGGATCCATGTAAGGAATTAGACATATCAAGTGATGAATCAGATGACTAAACCCTAGCGATAGCTGCAGAGACGCTGTGCTAGGACAGAGACGAGGTAGACGGCAGTTCTGCAGGGATGGAGCGCAGGATTTTTTATTGGTGCTGCAAATTATAGTCAATAACACATCATTCCGGGCAGTAATTCAATAAGGGGCTTTGTGTGGCACCATGCTGAGTAATACCATGCTGTCTAACAGAAAGGGGAGTTCATTTATTCCTCAG
The DNA here is from genome assembly GCA_034779995.1 of Parotocinclus haroldoi. Classification (NCBI taxonomy): domain Eukaryota; kingdom Metazoa; phylum Chordata; class Actinopteri; order Siluriformes; family Loricariidae; genus Parotocinclus; species Parotocinclus haroldoi. Next base: position 10,122 of record JAUZST010098888.1, read on the forward strand.
TGTTATTACATTAAGCATGTTCAGTTTGTGTGGATAAGAAAATAAAGAAGAGAGGCTTTGTTAATCTTAGGGGAGGTATCGAACCCACGATTGACTGCCTCATAAAAAAAGCTCCACTCGTAAACAACAGGCATATCAACAACAATGAAGTTCACACAGTTTTTTTGTTTACTTTAGGCATGGTAAAGGCAATAAAAGCTCAGAGTGGTGGGGCCAGGTTAATTAAATATTAATCTGAATAAATATTATTGCTGGATAATTGGAGGGTTATGATCTACTCTGTTTTTGTTGGGTAATTGCTTGATCAATTTCTACTGCAGTGGTTGAGGGTCTAAATCTGTAGCTAGATAATTACAGGGTAATTCCTGGGTTGAGATCTAGCAGAGTTATTGGGAAATCTCCAAGTCAATACCTAGTACAGTTGATAGGTCATTACTAGATTGAGACTTGTACGGTTACGTTTACATTTACGGCATTTAGCAGACGCCCTTATCCAGAGTGACCTACAACTCATACAGTCTTACAGTTCAAGCAATGGTGGATTAAAGGCCTTGCTTAAGTACCTTAACTGCTAGGCTATCACAGTCCCACAGTTGCTGGGTCAAGATCTAGTGATGTTGTTGGTTCATAATCAGGGTATAGACCTTGTATAGATTTTGGCTAATTACAAGGTTGAGATCTAGACCAGTTGCTGTGCGCTCACTGGATTGAAATCTAGTTCATTTTGTGGTCTAGTAAGTTAGGTAGGCTCCTGCATCGATCGAGCACATTGATTGAGCTTTTGCTGCAGTGCCTTCTGCTGTTTGGGATTTAATTTCTCAGGGTTTTATATTTTTTATTCAAACCAGGTCCTCAGTCTTTGCCTTTTTGCTTGGGCTTCTTCTCTCATACCCATTTGAGAGAAGCTTTCTATTCACTGCCATTCATAATTAATCAAAGAATACAGTGAGCTCTGACCCATATCCTCTTCTGAAGATATAGGCCATTTTATCCTCACGCTACCAAATGACAGCATGGCTTAAAAATAAGCTTTTTCTTATGTGTGTGTGTGTGTGTGTGTGTGTGTGTGTGTGTGTCCAAAAAATGTAAAGGCTGCACCGAGAGTTCTGCTCATTTCCTCTTTTGTCTGATCTATTTAGTGAATTTTAACCGTGACTTAAAACATAAAAATATAGTAAGTTTGAACACCTTTTGTTCTCAAATGAAAAAGAAAAGTTGCACAGGCAGAGCAAGTAAAGAGGAAATGAAGAAATGACAGACGAGTGTGTTGTCAGAGCATGGTGGCAGTTAAGACTTGACACAGTTTCAGAAAGCTGCAGGCTGCAGAGTTTATAAATAGAAACCCTCTATGCTATTTGATGAGGTCTTCTACTGCATATAATACTTACTACATAGTACTACATAGAACAGAACACCCAGAACACACGGCACATGCTACTACTACACTCTTCTCTTCCTCCCTTTTGATCGTTTTTTCTCTTTATTTCCTCGTTTCGTTCTCTTCCATTTCCTTCCTTCCGACCTTCCTCCTGCACTTTATCAGTTCTTGTATCCTTTTTCCTTCCTCCTCCTTTTAATTACCGTTTTGTTTTATTCCTTCTTCCATCCTGCTAATTTCCGTTTTCCTTTTATTTCTCTTTTTTAATCTCGCCCCATGTTTTTTCCTCAGTGTCCATTCCATTTCTGTCATCATTCAATATGTTTTTCTCAGTCGTTAGGTTATATTTTTTTAATATTATTATATTTTTTAATTACGCTATTGTCTATTTCTTTCTTAGACCACTCTAAGCCCCCTTCCAGCACACACACACACACACACACACACACACACACACACACACACACACACACACACACTTAATTCATGTTTCAAGGTTGTTAAATGGTACATACCTGTAATTCTTTTTAATTTCTCACCAGTTATTTTCGGTGTAATACATTTAAACTTCACATGATAGGTGTTCCGATGTTTTAGATATGAACAATATGTTCAGCCGTCCTATTTATTTATATTTTATTACACATGCAATTGTTTTCTGTCACCTGTTTATATTTTCATTGTTTCCCATTCCAATTATTGTCATTGTCAGCATCCTAAAGGCAGTTCAATTAAAGGGTCATGCAGTGTGTGTGTGTGTGTGTGTGTGTGTGTGCGCGTCTAATTGTTCAGATCACACATATGGCTTTCTGTTTACTGCTGCAGGGCATTGTGTGTACTTGTGTGTTGCTTTGTGTGTGAGGCACAGGGATACACATCACCAGGCTTTTTTCAGGTTTGTGGTGAAAGAGTAATTTGGCCCAGCATATAGGCTGAAATTATTTACCGGTAATCATGGTGGGTTCATCTCTGTTAATTAGTAGCTAAATGTTGCTGGTGTGCTGTCGTGGCGTCTGTGGAGCCTGTTGTGAGGCTGGGTGAAATATTAATCTGCTCTGGACAGCTTAATTACATTTGGAAGTGTGTTTTTCCTGCAGCCTCCCCACAGCAAGCTTTACAACATGATCGCTCCGTTTTAATTACGCTACTTTGTGAAAACAACAGCAACTCCGGAGATCGTGTCATTCATAGGAAGACAGGAGGCAAAGATATGAATGGAGGAGAGAAGAAGGCACATGCCATGTTCTGTGAGAGGATCTACTCATTGTATCTTTAATTTTGTCAAAGAACAGATACATTTCCAGCGATTCAGTTATGCAGCAGGAGGAACCACATTAATCATATTAATCACAGCAGCTTAGGTTAAGATACATTCATTCATTCATTCACTATCTTCCGCTTAATCCACATGGGGTCGCTGGCCAGCCGGTGCCCACCCGGCAACTCTGGGCGCAAGGGCAGGAACAACACTAGACTGGACGCCCGTCCATCGTTGGGCGCACAAACACAGTCACACACTAAGGGCCACTTTAGAGACACCAATTAAGCTAACACACCTGTCTTTGGACTGTGGGAGGAAACCGGAGTACCCGGAGTAAACCCACACAGACACAGGGAGACTCCACACAGAAAGGATCCAGGCCGCCCCGCCCTGGGATCGAACCCAGGACCTTCTTGCTGTGAGGCACCGAGTCACCGTGCCACTGTGCTGCCAGTTAAGATATTAAGATTTATGGGAAAAAAGAAAGGTACTTGCATGTCAAAAGAAGCTACAGCAAGAGAGAAACATAAGAAAGAAAGAACAGAAGGAAATAGTACAGGCGTTAATCTTGTTTGGGTAAAATCGTGATAAGGATAAAAATATTATATTATATATTATATATATCTTAATATTATATAATATTAAATATTATATAACATTATACACTACATGGAAAGAAAAGAAAGAAAAAGTAAGGATGGAAAGAAGGAAGGATAAAGCAAAGAAAGAAATTGGGAAAATGACAAACTGTAAATCTTGTGTGTTTAGTTGTAGGTGAAAATATACAATATAATAATCTACAAAGAAACAAAGAAAGAAAAAGCAAGACGGAAAGGAAGAATGGCTTTGAGCATTGTTCTTGTGTAATGGCGATTGCAGGTAAACATAATGAAATAAATAATAACAAAAAAAGGATTTCAAAGGAAAAGAAAAGAGTGTTAATCTTGTAATCTTGTACATATCGTGTTAATGATGTAATTTGATTGGTGATGGTAAGATAAATTCTAAATTATATCAGAGGAGAAAGAGAGTAGAAAAAGAAGGGGTTGAATATTAGTACTGCATGATTAGAAATACAGGATTTCTAGTGTGTAAATAAACGAATCAGCCAATAATAAATCAATAACCTAAATCAGTGTGAATAAAAAGCCTTGACTGTTAATTTTGTGTGATTAGAAATGTAGACATTCAAAAAAGGAAATCGGTGAATCAGTAGAGAATTGAATTTCAAATGTTCAAAAGCACATTTTAAAGCTTTCTAAAGCGATCATGGTTCCATGTTTTGCTTTCTCTGTAGAACATTTACATTATTTAGCAGACACCCTTATCCAGAGCAACTTAAAACTGATACAGTCTTAAGGGCCCCACTGTGGCAGCTTGGCAGAGGTGGGATTCGAACCAAGGACCATCAGGCCCAGAGTCCAGCACCTTAACCGCTAGGCTCCCACAGTTCCATAATGATCAGGTCATTTGCAGCTTACATTAATCTACTTAATTTCACTGGTCAAGCACTTGGAGTAGAACTGACATGTATTTAAACATTATATTATGTCTAGATTTGGTGATCATGTTTGCTATTTGAATTTGAGCACCCGTTTCCATGAAGTAATTGCTTTAGGTTTTAAGTGACTCTACACACAACAAAGCATCCTCCCTTCCGTGGTCCTCATCAGTTTACATCACTCCTGTTAACGCTTCTTCAGAACCTAGAATTTAAAAATTTAAAAAAAAAGAGGAAAAATCGATGCAGCCGTCTAGTACTGTCCTCTTTTGAGTCATTATTTACAGGCAATTATGCACCTTAAAAAGCTGGGTCATTGATATGAAATTTAGTATCGAGTTGACCTCCCAACTCAGCCAGGGCAACACAGAGCATAATCAATTATCTGCCCACCAGTCTGACTCACCTTCTTCCCCAATCCATAAGAACGTACAGGAAAATGAAGTTTGTACTTTGAAAACCTTAAAGATTAGAAATAGACTATGAGTAATTGCCTCCCGGATGGTGACATCTTTATAGAGGCCATGGATGAAGAGAGCAGGGCCACAGTGAAGCATCGTTTTTGGAGTGCAGTAGAAGTGCAGACAGAATAACACTGATAATCGTATTAGCATCTGTCTGGAGGAAAGAGAAAATGTGGTTTTGGTCACAGCTGATGAGATGTCCATCCTTCATAGATGAGTTGGACTCTTACGCTGCGCTCTGCAGTCAATAGTTATGCAGTTAGCATCGACACCACTGGCGAGGAAGCCCAACAGACCTCCGCCTTTTGTTGCTCACATCGATTGGGGATAGCGACTTGTTCTCATCCTGTTTGGACTAGCCCTAAATGAAGAGCGCTTGCAACTCTTTATTGCTTCTGAAAAGAGACACCGCTGAGCTTACAGTACTGAAACGTAAGGGTTTACTGACTTATTACTACTTTTAATACCCGCTTATCCGACAGTTGAATTAACCTGTCAGGATGAGGTTCGGTGGCTTGAGTAAAATAGGTTTAAGAAAGCGTCTGTCAGCTTGAACAACAGTTTTTTTTTTTTGTAGTCTGGAGAGCATCATTTACGAAAATGGAAACATCTTATCACATGGTTGTAGCTGTCTTTACCTGGAATCCAGGAGATAGCATCACACAAGGCTAATGGATTTTTCGGTTTGTCCTTCAGAACAAACCCTTGTTCTTGCTATGTGGAACAGAATATGGTTCTATGACGTAGCTTTGACGGTAGTCAGCAAGAAACGTTATGCTACAAAGACGTATTAGAACCAGTGTTATCGGCAAAGGTAAAGTCTTGCCTTTACAAGGACTCATTTTCCAGAAGACATCGTTACACATTATAATCAAATGACAGCCTTATTAAAGAAAGAGCTCCATCTAACACAGTAAAGCATCATTTGGTTTTCCCTCAAGGGGGAAGCTTAAAGAGATTTCTAGGACATTTCAGAAAAGGTTTTTCAAAAAGACGGAACCTTTGCATACCTCAGATGTTCCATCAAGTGAAAAAAAGTTTCTTTGGTTGAATTTGTGGGACTTTATGCGGGTAGCAACTTTACTTGTTAAAAAAAATATTCCTAATGGGTTATTCAGAGGGAAGATGTGCAGGTCAAGAAGCAGCACGGTTGAAACAGAAGATCAGGCCACAAGAGAAGGATTTACACACAAATAAAAAGTAGAACAAACATTTTAACAAACAACAATAACCCAGTAAGAGTTTTAGAAAACCTTTTTTTTTTACATAAATTAAAGATCTTTGAGGCTGTGATGGCCTAGAGTTTTAGGTCCAGGGCTGAAATCCCACCTCTGCCAAGCTGTCACTGTTGGGTCCTTGAGCAAAATTCTTAACCCACAATTGGTTACATTTTAAAAGCTGTAATTGCTAAGACAGTATCAGTTGTGAGTCGCTCTGGATAAGGGATCCTGGATCCTGTACCTCCCATATATGGAGCACATGTATGTCCGGCACTTATTGATCTGGATCCAGCAACTTTGCATTGGCATATACAGTGGAAGCTCGGAATTTAAATCAACAATCCAAGTACACTCAATGGCGATGTACGTGATCCAGGCCAGTCTGTGGAGAAAATTCTTCAATATGTAATTCTTCAATTATATAATCATATTATTGTATTATTTTGTATATGTATGTCCAGCTATGTGTGCAATTTCGGACAAACCCTCAGACTCGGTGCCGCCGTCTCAGCAATTAGATGTCAAAGTTTCACTTTATTTTCACTTTTGTGATGTATTTATTGATTATTGTTATTACATTCCATGTTATCATTGTAATCATTAATAAGATGGACGGGGGTGGATGAATGTACGTACAATAACTTCTCATGGGGAAATTTGATTCTGACTTTGAATAATCCGAGTTCCAATTGCCTTCTGGAACAAATTAAGTTTTAATTTCCGAGGTGAAACATATTAATAAGATAAGACGTAGAAAAATCAGATCATTAGTCTCATTTCATACATGCTCATGTGATAGGAGCGCTAGCGGGAGGTTTGGAGACGAAGAAAAAAGATAAATGATAAGTCAGAGGAGGCGTTAGTCTTTTTCATTGATATCGATATTGTATCTTAAAGGCAACTGTATAAGGTGGAGCACTGTTGTGTTTATGTTCCCAAGACCGTGGCATTCCTGGCTGGATCACCCCATACCTCCTGTCTCACAAAAAACTGGCTAGCGCGTAGAACCCTAAAATTGTTGGAAATCAGCACAATACAATTTTATTCCGACGGTTCTTTAAGGACAAAAGATTTAGCCCAAATGGCTTAAAATATCCAGCAAGCTCCTGAGTGATCATTTTTAATAATACAGTAATACAGTTTGGCTTTAGTGTCTCCTTTAGTTCTGTGTCAACCCAAAAATGACGCATTTTGGAAAAGGTTGACCAGAAACACTATTATATTTCTATGTTTTTTTTAAAGTTAGAAATGGTTTCAATCCTGAGTCCTTGACCAAAATGAATTCTGAATAATTATAAAACACGGGCATTTAAACTGTGACTAACTACATTTACCATAACGACCTTATCCAGAGCGACCTACAGTTGATACAGTCTTACAATCCATGCAGTTGTAGGTTAAGGGTTGCTTAAGGACCCAACTGTGGCAGCTTGGCAGAGGTGGGATTTGAACCCTGGGCCTTCTGGTGCAGAGTCTAGTACCTCAACCACTAGGCCACCACAGTCACAAAACTGTACATAATTATTATTTAAAATGCTATTGTGAGGAGCAAAACAGAACCATTATACTAAAGCTTATTCATGTACCATTGATTAGACCTAGAACCATTCAAAAACGGCTGGAGGAACAGCGTAGCATAAGCTTTCACTTTTAGAAGAAGAAAGCAAGGTCATCTGAAAGAGAGGCTAGCTCTGTCATTGTAGCGGATTCTTAAAGCACTGAGGTGTGACTCAAATATGATGGAACCAATATTATAGTCCAATCTTCTTAATTACTCGTGGAAATTGCATTAAATCCAGATGCCACATGACGTCTAGGACTGAAACCAGGTTTCATGAGCATGGCCGCGGTGCCAAAAGCTCTTTATCGACGTCCATCATGTGGACAGTGAGCAAATGAGTTTTACAAACCAGCACAATGGAGCTCGTCTGCTGGAACGCTGGAGCCGTTATTACCTTTTCCCTCCTGCTACAAGATGACTGATAAAAGCCAAAGACAATGAGAGCGAGGGGGAATAAAACCACCGGGACACTGGAATAAATTTGTTTACTGTAGCATTTTAGCAGAAGCAGAGTTAAGCCTGGATTTGGTTAAGCACGGTGACAGCTTGAAGATGAGCTGCCTTGGACAAGGCTAATAAATTCCCTCCTGTACATACGTACTGTATATCACTGCTGTCTCTTTGGGATAGGTGTCTGAAAAGACTTTCATCAAAACAATCCTCAGTCAATAAGTGAAGAGGACTAGGAATAAACCAAGATTGTACTTGGATTCAAAACAAAACCCCTGAAAGAAATAGTCAGAGAGAGAGCGAGAGAGAGAGAGAGAGAGAGCGTGAGAGACAGAGAGAGTGAGAGAGGGAGAGAATGAGAGAGAAAGAGAGAGAGAGAGAGAGAAAGAGAGAGAGAGCGAGAGAGGGAGACAGAAAGAGGGAGACAGAGAGAGAGAGAGAGGGAGAGACTGAGAGAGAGAGAGAGAGAGAAAGAGAGAGAGAGCGAGAGAGGGAGACAGAGAGAGAGAGAGCGAGAGAATGTCAGAGAGAGAGAGAGAAAGAAAGAAAAGCGAGAGAGAAAGAGAGAGAGAAAGAAAAGCGAAAGAGAGAAAGAGAAAGAAAGGAGAGTGTGTGAGAGAGGGGGAGAGACAAAGCAAGAGAGAGAGAGAGGAGAGAGAGAGAGAGAGAGAGAGAGAGAGAGAGAGAGAGAGAGAGAGAGAGAGAGAGACACAA